>JAANSM010000917.1:0-22179 GCA_036850725.1 Orchesella villosa | reverse complement strand
AAATATGGAGTCTATTCCTGATGACAGCTCCGAAATCATTGATTTGAGTCTGCGAGCCTGGTCTTCATCACAATCTTTCTCCAGCAGAGCTGCGTCTTTCTTTACATCTGCCAACTGTGTGTCCTGGAAATCTCTAACTGCATTCTCGTGTTTCTTCAGCAAGTTCAACTTCTTCTCAACGTCACCCGATAGTAATGGAATGGTGTGAATTTCTGCAATATCTGAGGAAAGTCTAGAGCTATACAGTCGGACATTGTCCACCTTGTCCATAAACCTCTTTCTCATAGCCAGGGCATCATTTAATATTGCCATTTGCTTCTTGATCTCATCATATAAATCAGCCTGTGCTGCAATTACAGATTGCAGTTTATCCTCTGCGTCACGAATTTCACTGTCTTCTAGCTCAGGCTGGAGGGTGGTCAATCTGCGATCTAATGTACCAAGAACGGCCTGCTGGCTGTCCAAATCTTTCAAATTAGTTTTAGTTGCGCTGACCATTGCTTCTGCAGGAGGAACCTCGAAGCCGATTTTGCTTCCTACATGAGCTAATTTCTTGTTCGTTACATCTTGCTGACAAGTGTCCAGATCGTTTCTGAAGTCCTCATAGCTCTTCAAAGCAGTTTCCAAAATTTGTTGCTTTCGCTGAATCCTCTTTTTGATCTCGCCAAACCGACGTTCCAAAGCTTTCATTTGCTCTTCCACCATGTTGGCATCAACGTTACTGATTGAAGACATGATTTGCTGCGCTGTGCTTTTAACATCATCTAGTCTTGAAGCACCCCCTTCAAAATGACATGATTTGCTGCGCTATGCTTTTCACATCGTCTAGTCTTGACGCACCCCCTTCAAAATCTTTGTATATGTTTACAACTTGCTCAACTTTGGTTAGGCATGGTAGGCCACTTCCCTTTTCAAGTGGTTCTAATTTGCTCATAAATCCATCCAACCATGCTTGAGTGTTGCTAACAAGAGTGCGATAATCTGTTATCTTAGCATGCACTCCGAGACGGCTAGAAATAATGCTGGAAACATCATTATCCAAGTCATTTAGCTTTTGTTGAAGTTCCGGGAGATATCTTCCCTGAATCAAACCGCTTTCTTGATTTTCAATCTCGAAAAGCTGCAGTAATCTATCTGCAGCTCCCTGCCGGATGTCCTGCAAATTATTCATTTCTACTTGAGCAGTATCTGCACGTAACTTTGCAGGACGGTTTTGAATTTCTCGTAGTTTTCCCGTTGCTTCGTCCACCCAACGATTAATTGCATCTTTATTGGCCTTCACTTCTTCCAGTTCCAAACCTGCACTTGACAATTCTGTCATTTGAGTTTGAATCTGTAAAGTTTATAAACGTGAGTTACCAACCTATAACGAGCAAAAGCATGCAAGTGAAAGTGAAGCAATGTGTGTTCTTGCGACAAAAAAAACAGCAAACAAAAGCTATAAAAAATATCGTAAGCGCTAACTCCTCGCTCTTACCCGACGACAAATCTGATCAATCCTACTCATGGCACTTTGAGTGGGTGCTTGCCCCAATAAGATCTCAACTCTGTTTGCTCTAACAACTTCTTCCGGCTCAGGGTCAACTTCTTGACCTTCTGAACGCTAATTTTCATGCAATTGCAAAAATAACATGCAAAAATCACTAAATCACATACAGTATAAAATCACAAAAACTGCAGAAAATAAAATACATATAGTGCTTAAAGTGTCAACCAATCGCTACCACATCTACTTTTAAAGTGAAAGTTAATTTAATGTGAAGAAAACCACCTCAAACTTTGTGAGTGAAAAACTTCAAACAAAATGATCCTATTGAATTAAAGACTGGACGTACCTGGTCGATGAGATCCTCAAGGCGAGCTCTGACTAGCAGCTCCTTATCAGGAATAGGCTGCATAATAGCTTCTTGGGGACTAGTTGGTCTTGACAAAGAGGCAGTTGCGGCTTCACAAGCCTGAACTGCTAAGCTCAAACGGTTCTTTTCTCCTTGTAGTCTGTTATGTACGACCTGCAAATGAATAACAATAGAAAATTTTCACAATTATAATTATGAAATATAACTACATTGCAAAGAATGAAATTTTAAATGAAAATAAATGTTCTTCATACTCGAATATAATCCAGCCTCTTCGATGAAGCATCAATACTGTCCACCGGACTTTTTACTTTCTCCTGAATTTCAGGTTCAAGTTCATCCAAATTGATAAGAATGCTCTCAAGTGTGTCTTCATATTCTTGAAACTTGGCAAGTGATTCTACAAGCCGTTTCTTAATTTGAATTCCAGTGTGTAGTAAAGATTCATAGCTGTCCTGAACATTTTTCAACTGTTTCAAAATGGTCGTTTCAATTGTTGGAATTGAGGAAATGTAGCGAGAGATTTGTCTGTGTCCCTTGGAAGAAACATCATCAAGGGTTGACTGATACGCTTGGATTTCTTCAAGTAAATTGTCATGCAAAGCTAACTGCTCCAGTGTTTGCTCTCTGTTTGTAATATACAGTGAGTTGTGAGCCATAAGTTGGAAGGATGTCTGGAGTAGCCACTTTTCTGTTTCTTGCAAAGCATTGTGGTAATCACTGTACTCAGTGATTTCTTCTTGAAGATGTGATTGCAGTCCTCGAATAGTATTATCAAGTTCACTCCATTTCCGGTTCAATGCATCAACAGTGAGAGTTACTGCCGGTGTACCAGCCCATGAGGATAGCTGTTGTGCTTCAGCCTTTAAAGCTTCTAGCTCAGACTTCTAAGATGAAATTTCATTTTCAAAGTTTTTGTAGCGTTCCAAAAGAGTCTTCATGTCTCCAAGTTCTCCTCGAGATGGTGGGATATCAATCAACGCTTCGTTTGTAAAGGAGCACCAGCCATCGAATCTGCTACAGTTTTCCTTAAAGTCATCCCATCTTTGACAAGCATCCTTTACATCAGAAACGGTATTTTTCAAGTCAATATTTAATCTTTCCCATCTATCTTGTAATTTGGTAACATCGTCTCTCATTAGGTCCTGCTGTTCTGTAGGAATGATGCTAACAACACGGGCAAATGACTCTTGAAGTGTGTTGAGAAGATGCTGCCCTTCTGTTAGCCTTGTGGAGACAATCTGCAAAGTTTCCATTTTCTCTCGCGTTGAAGCTTCGTCCCCACTTCCTTTACAGTCCTGGACGGTGCCTTCGGCACGTGCTAACCAAGCTTCCAATTCTTTCTTCTCTTTGATGAAGTCGGTGTGATCAGATAAGCTCTTCTGTATTTTAGAATGCACGCCTTGAACTCCAACAACGAGAGCAGAATATCTTGTCTGCAGTTCCACTGTAGAATCACGAACACGTGGACACTGGCTAAACTCCATGAGAACTTCGCAATGGTCATTCAAGTCTTCAACAAGGGACTTAATTATTCCAATATCTGCAGTTAGTTTCTACAGAACAAGCCAATTACGTTCATTTAGAATGCCTCAATTAACCGTATGTAAATATATTTAAGCTGTATTACAGTTCAAGTATACATACCTTGCATCGTTCCAAATCTTCGGGTGCAGCGTTTTCATACTCCACCGGCTCCAATTTAAGAAGTCGCTCCTTGTCAGTGATTTCTTTGTTTGCTTTATTATATGACGTCTCGAAGCCGTCCCATGCTTCCAAGCATTTCTTAAACGTTTTCTGATTATCTTTAAATAATGCAGTCAACTCTTCCAAGTCAAACTGGAGTTGGTGACATTGCTGCATGATAGTATCTTTGCCATCAGCAGACGTTGTTTGCATTGCTTTTGCGCTAATTTCTTTTACAGATTTCACCATTTCATCTCCCTTACGAAGATTAGCTTCCAGCTCTGTAAGCTTTGCAAGTTTTGCGTTTGTATCACTTTTCTCTCCGTGACAGTCGGAATATTGCTGCAATTCGACACGAAGCTTCCTGAGGAAGTCTGCGGTGTCATTGTAAAGTTGCCAATAGTTCTCATGCTCGTGAACAATGCCGTGAAGTCTTTGAATATGACCTTCCAAGTTGCTCTTGATAAACTCATACCGTACAAAGGTTGAATTGTATGGGTCTCTTGGCATGTCAGGAACTTCAGAGATTTTAGCTTCAAGTTTTGCTAACATATCTGCTTGAGAAGCAACTTCCTTTTCAATACCTTTCAGTTTCTCAAGGGATGCCCGCTTTTCACTAAGGTCCACATATTGATTTGCTTCCCTGACATTGATTTTAAGTTCGATTTCTTGTAACCAGTCTTGCATAATTTTGTCAGTTTTCTCTAGGTCTTCGAGAAGAGCAGCTCGAGCAGTAAGCCTTTGCCTTGTTTCTTGAATGTCATTCATAAGTTTCTCAAACTCTTGTTTGAGGAGTTCTGTATCTTCATGAATTTTGGCAGCGCCACTTGGTTCACTAGTGAGCATCACCTTTTCTTTAAGTTCCAAAGCGTACCTCAATTTGTTTTGACCTTGCTCCAAGGTTTGCTTCAAGCCTTTGACGGACTGAAGTCTGCTGTTCACATCATTCAAATTGTAATTAATATCGGAAATGTGAGTGAGTTTCTCTCTTGTTCTGTCGATCCAATCTTGACACTCTTGGTACAAAGCGTTGTGCTGCTGATGTTCCTGGTAATGGAGCTCAAGCCTTCTAATAACTTCCTTTGCAAGTGACAGCAGAGCATTAAACTTTGTGGCCATTTGTGTGACAGCATTGGAAACACGAGAGTCTGCACATGTTTCAAGTAATAGCTGAGCTTTGAGATTGAGCTTGTCAAGCTCTTTCTGCCAATCAAAAATTGTCTGAAGTTGAAGCTGGAATTGTTCCAGGGCATTTTTCTTATCTGTCAAACTGTTGTGAAGTTGCTGGAATGATTTTACTTCAGTCTCTGTCTTAGCTATCCACTCTTCCGCCTCCCCATATTGATCTTCCCATTCTTTCCACCGCACCAGTCCAACTTCGAGTAGTTGCTGGGTTTTATTCAATGACTCGGTGTAATTATCAAATTCTTCTTGTAAGACCGCAACCTCTTCCTCGATTAACTCGCGATCATCATCATCAACAACACTGCATGCTTGAACTCCCTTTGCCAATGCTGTCTCCAATTTCTTTTGTCCCTCAGGGACCTCGGACTGAAGAACTTTCAGTTGAGTTATCTTTCCGGATAATGTTTCTTTATCTCCTACAGGTTCTGATATTTTACCAAGTCGCTCCTTCACACTTCTCATCCAAGCCATAAACTCATTAGCTTGGTCAACAAATGCTTGGTGTTGCTCAACCATTTCCTTCTGCTTAGCATACATTTCTTGGGCTTGTTTCGTCAAGTTTTGGTATTTGGAACTTATTTCAGAAGCTGGTGCAGCTTGCATCAAATTTCCAGCTTTAGATGTTACAGATTCTATCATAGGCTCAAGCGATACGATATCTTGAACAATTGTATTCGTAGCTCGGAGTGTTGCCTTCCGATCTCCAATTGAAATAGAGCTCATGCCTGGAGTTGGATGTCCTTTCTTTCCTTTGCTCACTTTCTGCGCTGCAACCTTCTGTAATTTTGCTTCCCTATCACTTATCCATTGGGAAACTTGTGAGTAGGAAGAATTATAGTCAGCCCATTGAAGAAGGCTTGTTTCAAGGGAAACTTTGGTGCTAGCAAGTTTCTTTACGATTCTATCCCACTCTGCTTGAATATCTTTCATTTGCTCATTTATCGTATCTCTTCCATCCGACCTTGTGTTTCTCAAACATTTCTCTCCCCAACTGACCGTTGCATGAACCAGGTTTTGACCTTCATCTTGTCTCTTAACTAGATCCTGAATCTTAGCCAAGTTAGCCTGTAGCCGTTCTTTACTTCGGTCAGAGGACGCCTGGCTGCAATCCCCAATAAGATCTCGAGCTTGCTGGATCCAAGCCTGAGTTTTCTCCAAGTTATTCAAAAACTGTTGATGTTGGTCGAAATTTGCTTCGACTTTCTTTAACACGTCACGGCCCATATTTAATTGGACTTGGTAGCGAGAGTTCAAATTTCTTAGTTGTGTGCTGACATACGAATCCAATTGGGATGCTAAAAGTCCAGATGCTGCTTCATTGAAACGCTCAATCTGAGCATTTCCAGTCTCCAACTTGGCAATGACTTCGTGCATATCACCAACTTGTTTCTTTTTGTCGTCTAAAGTTGCTGCTAACGTGGTCTTCGCTGCTTTGATTAGAATCTCGCATTGTTGAAGCCAGTCCGATAGACGTTCGTATTCTTCCTTCCAGTCTCTTAATTTCAACATTGTAGTTTCCAATCCATCCTTTTGCTTTTGAATATCATTGAACAAATTTTCAAAGCTGTCGTTCAACGCCTTGATCTCATTCCGGATCATATCTTTACCAGCCGCGGATGAACTGGCCATGGCTACTTCACCTGATTGTTGTAAACGTTCTAAAAGCAAACTTCCCTGTGCTTTCTTGTTCATGAGACCCGAGAGAGTTGAACCTGCTGTCTCAACGTCGTATAAGCGATCTCCCAAAGTTCTCTGACCGGATGAGGGAATTTTCTCTTTCGCTCTGTTGAGCCATCCAACAAGCTCATCATGACACTCTTGATACGCTTTGTGGTCTTTGAACTGTTCTTCTCGCTCATTACGAAGACGCTTTACTTCAGAAGAAACGTCATCAAAGCGTTTCAAAACTTCTTGTGCTTGGAATGCAGCTTGGCCTTGTTGTCCACTTGCGACCATTTCGGATGCTTTGCTCTTCAAGCTATCTACTTCAAGTTTCTCACAGACAATCTTCTCTTCCAGATTCTATAAAATCAAATGTAGAGTGTGTTGAACAGTAACATCCAACCAGAATCGTAATTAAATTGATTGTAACATGATACTTGAGATTTTCTCATACCCTGATGGTTTCCAACTGAACTCGTTTTTCTTGGAGAGTAGTTTGGAAATGGAAAACTTCTTTGAATAAGTTCTCTAAATAGTCCACAGTCTTGCCTAATTGATGAATTTGCTCAAGAAAACCAGCCCATCTATGAATGCTTTCATCGAGCTGATTCTTAGTTTCCACCATCCTAGCTGCCAATACACTCCAGTCATCTTGAAGTTTTTTAAGTGCGTCGTTAATTGCAGGATGACCAGCAGTGGCTGTATTAGCAAGGACGGACTGGGCAGTTTCTACAACTGATTGTACCTTGGCATAGCCCTCATCTTTGTATAGTAGTAAATCCTATTGAAATCGAAAGAACAATTTCAGAACTTGCCTCATAATTCAAGAAATTACCAATGCAAAACTACGAGAAAACGGCTCACATGAACAGTTCCAAGCTTTACTTCCAAGTCTTTCTGAGAGGAAGCACTTAAATCAGCACAGTATGACAATTTTTCTTTAATATCTCCCAACCACCTCGAGCAGTCAGCTATTTGAGTATCAAAGTCCTGATGCGTGCTTACATAACCTTGCCATTTGTTTGTTAATTCCTAGGAGTTGAAAATATATAATTCATGTCAAGATGACTTTAAAGTGTGAGCATTCATTGTTAAAACAAATGACTAAATCAAGTTACGTACTTTAACTTTGTGGGAAACTTGTTGATACTTGATAGTAATTTCAGATGAAGATGCAGAGGACATTCGGGTAGCTACGATTTGCTTCTGTAAGTTTAATGCAAGCTCAGAAATCGCATCAACTTCCAGTTCACGTGCTCGGACTTCTCCTTGTAACGTCTAGATTGTTTATTACATGGATTTTTAATATTTCTTGCAATTATATGATCATACTTTTCAAACATAAATGTCTGGATTCGAAAAATTACCTTAAGATCATTAAGCTGTTCATTTTTAGATGGCAAGTTCGGTTTCAGGTCTACAGCATGGAGTTTTGTATCTGCTTCCTTCAACCAATCCATACACTTTTCCTTCTGAACTTCAAAATCTTGCCAGAGACTCAGCTTATTATTTAGTTGATCAATACTAGAACTGTTAAAACGTGAGAAAACGTACAAAAGTAGGTAATTAATTCAGTTCATTAATTTTTAACACATTTACAATATTAAATATTGAATGATAGACTAAACAAAACGGCGACGTACTTCACAGTAGACAACAACGCTTCCCATTCTTGTTGAGAAGAATCAATCTGGGTTCTAATATTCTCTTGACTATTTTCAATTGTTCCAGGAATAACTTTTTCGCCAAGGCTTCTGATCTCCTCTACTCTATACGCTTCTTCCGGTAGGCTCAGTTGTAGGTTCTAGGATAAACAAACAATCATAAGTTTAAATTATCCAGAACATTTCAAAGTTTTTCCTATCAATGGCCAAAACATCAATTACCTTTTAGCTTCTCAAGGTTAGCATGAAGATTAATTCTTTCTTGATTTTCGTCACTCCACATATTAACCGTATTGAGAGCTCCATCAACCCATTCAGTCATGTCTTGTACAGCCTTAACATACTGTTGATGGCAGCAAACAATGCCTTCATATTGCTCCACAAAAGCTTGTGCTTTCTTCAACAATTCTTGATGCTTTTCTGTTAGAGCATTTGCAACATCTATTCCACTTTCAGATCCTTCATGCAAATGAGCAGCCTTATCTTTCAACTCAAATACATCTTGCTGATGAGACAATATATCATGCAATGTCGTCCTGTATTTTTGCAACTGGGCTCGCTTCTCATCCAATGTTGCTTTCAGTTCGATTTCTCTTGGTAATGCGTTTTCCATATCTTTGAGCCACTTGCTCAGCTTATCCTTGCTTTCTTCAAAGCCGAACCATCTAGTGAGTTTTCCATTCATTTCCCTTTCTGTAGAACTGAGATCGTCGAAGAAGGCATCGAACGCTGCCTGGAGCTCTTCCAGTTGAAGTCTGATAATCTCCCTGCCGTCGGAGCCTGTGGAAGAATATAACCTTTCCCCAGATTCCATCACAGTATTCAAAAGGCCCATTGCTTGTTGTCTGTTGGAAATGCGTTCCTTCAATTTAGAAAGCTTTTGTTCAAGCTCGGGTCTTGTTCCAGAGATGTCTTGGAGAGCCTTCGTATCTTCTCTGGCTTCTTGAAGCCATTCCACAAATCGGGAATGATTATTACGGTAGTCTCTGTGATCAGCTACGGCATGTTCACATTTTTTCAAGATTTCCTGTTGAAAATTGTTAATGCAAGCATCATAAGTAAGCACCTGCTTATCCTAAGTTTCTTACGTGAGTATCACTAAGCTTAGATTCAATGGCACTTACTTTTGCAGTCATCTGCACAGACTCAAAGCGTGATGTGATCTGTTGTACATTGGTGGCAATTCTGCTTTCTCCTGTTGCCTGAACCAGTTCTGATCCATCAATGCCCATTCTGTCGAATTCAGCCTCTTTCTCTTTCAAAGTTTTCAATAAGTTCTGCAACGTATATCGCAGGCCATATAAAGTTATTAATGCACATAATGAGGATGAATTATCAATGCCAAAAATACATTTTACTTGTCCCAGTATTGCTATTGTATAATGATAAACCACATAAAGCTGCATAGCATACACATACTCGTTACTCGTAATTGTTTCGTTGATCACAATTTACGAAGAACAACAGAAATTATAATTTATTACATACGTAGTTTAGCTGACTGAGAGAAAGGTCATTCATTTACGTACATATACATATACTTGGGTAAATTTAGGTGAAAGTCATTTTTACTTTCTGTCAGAGAAATTTAATTTAGTTGAGAAGCGTGCTATAACATTTCACATCCAAATTTCAAAATGCAGTGCGTGTGGCAAGGCAAATCAATCAACCATTTTAAAGCATGCCATGCCATGCTTCAATCAAGTACATTCAAAATTATTATCTGTGTGGGTTAGGTCATGTTATTGACAAAGGCTTAGTCACATTGTTTAAAAGGCATAATGCATGGACAACACACTTATGGTTAGTTTTTACGAAAATTATTCGGACATTCAAAGCACTATAATTTGTATTCAATTTTAAAATTAATTTCAGATCTTGCAAAGCCTTACTTGCTGTACTTGACTAGCAAGGTAGACAAAATCCTGGACGCTTCTATTCCTTGAATCTACTATCTTTGAAAAATCCTGTCAAATTCAGCAAAAACGGTGTTGCAAATACAAAAAATATCAAAAATCAATCGTCTACAAAAAAACGCGTGGCATAGGTACATAGGTGATAGATAGTATAATAATAATAATAAAATAAAATAAATGATCCTTCGTTGATACTGTAGTATTTCATACATAAATTCATTACGCCCACAAAATATTTGTTTGTACATGATATGACCAAAATTAATGCAACGGTGCATTGTGCATTACGCGTGAGATGTAAATCATACATAATCTACGTTACGTGGTGCACTTCAATTTCAATACTACTACTGCATTCATTCTTTTATTACGTAGANATGCAACGGTGCATTGTGCATTACGCGTGAGATGTAAATCATACATAATCTACGTTACGTGGTGCACTTCAATTTCAATACTACTACTGCATTCATTCTTTTATTACGTAGAATATCTTAATCTATTTATCCATTAATCTATGTATACTACGTATACTTAATTGGGGGTATACTCGAAAATTCTTGGCTATCGTTGTCTATTGTAAAATACTATAAACTATTCTACACTTGGTTTGAAAACCCTACGAATAGCTTCCAAAAAATGTATGGAATTTCTTGTAGTACCCCAATTTGTTTTTGTTAAATTTATTCATTCTTTTATTACGTAGAATATCTTAATCTATTTATCCGTTAATCTATGTATACTACGTATACTGAATTGGGGGTATACTCAAAAATTCTTGGCTATCGTTGTCTATTGTAAAATATTATAAACTATTCTACACTTGGTTTGAAAACCCTACGAATAGCTTCCAAAAAATGTATGGAATTTCTTGTAGTACCCCAATTTGTTTTTGTTAAATTCAGCATCAGCATAATATACTTCAAAACTCCATTTAGTTGCCGCAATGATGCTGCAAGTTCAACAGTTTAAAGAAAAAACTTCATCACATATCCATATAACTCTTTTCAAAACTTTCAAATCAAAAGCATCGCTCTTGGTTTTCATGCTCATTCTAAAGAAGCGAAATCGCATATAATTCTTTGTGTAAAAAAGGCAGCAATAAAAGTCATTTACTGCCTCATATATCTAAAATCGAGAAGGGCATCTAAAAAATTGCAAACCTTGAACATCATAAAAAGACCTATGGCGATTTAGAAATGTAAAACGATTCTAGTCTATAGATCGAGAGATCAAATTTACTGACCTGATATTTGTCTAGCTGCTCCTCCTTTTCTTCCAAAGTATTGCATGGGGTGTAGGCCTTAAGAGTGCCTTCGGCTTCACCAAGCCAGTTGAGAAGGCGGTCAAATCCGTCCTCATATTCTGACCATTGTTGAAGTCGCTCCTGCAAGAGGTGACGAACTTCTTCAATTCCATTCTTAAGTTTCTCGAAATCAAATCTGTAAGAAACGAGAATAGATTATTTAAGTCGTTCTCCTAAAGAAAAAGCAGCCTAAAAACAATAGGCAGATAATTTTTAATCTTTGATGTTATTACTTCAGGTTGGTGGCATCACGCTCCAAAGTTTCCTTAGCTGGTCCTGATACCTTTTCAACCAATCGACTCAAGATTGTATTCAATGTGTCTAGATGTCCTTCACCTTCTCCAAGAGTTCCTTGTAACTCTTCAACTCTCAGTACACGACCCTGCAATGCAGGTTTGCCCCCACTGTAATCTGTGCACAGGTTCAACTGTTCCCAGGTATTCTTTTGCCAATCCTGGAATTTCTTTTGGACATCATTCCACTGCTGCATCGTGTCTAGCGTTTCTTCCGTTCCAGTGATAGATACTAGCATGTTATTTAACAGGGCTTCGTATCTTTTATTCAAATCATCAACGACAACCTTCACTTCCGCAGGGTTGGGTCCCAAATTTTTCTGTATAATAACTTGTGCTTTCTCCGTAACCCCTTCAATGATTCTCTTATGAGAAATTGCATCTTGCAACGTAGACTTTAGTTTCATAAGTTTCGATCTTGCATCTGGGATAGACAACCAATTTGGAGGCTCACTCTGTGCAGACTTCTCCATTGCAGCAAGCCAAGCCAAAGTCTGTTGAAGGTTTTCTTGGAAGCCGGTCCATTGTTGAGATTCATTAACCTGTTTCTTTTGCAGATCAGAAACTTCTTGGTCAAACTTATCAAATCTGTCACGCAAAGCTCTGAGATCTTGACGAATCTTTTCTCGTCCATTTGCAGCCGTATCTGGATAGATTTTCTCTGCCAACTGGACCAGCACATTTATCTTATGACTGATCTGCTCCTTCTCAGTGGCTAATGTTGAAACTTTTGAATTTCTTAAACTCAAATCGGTCTCGCTCTTAACTGCAGTGAAGTTTTCTTCAAATTGGTCCAACTGGTCGGTCAACTCACCAAATTTAGCCTGGAAACTTTTATGGTCATCTACAATGCCTTGCCACTTGTTGACAACTTCCTTGCTAAGTACATGGAGCAACTGGTATCGATTATTGATTTGCATGATTAGTGGCTTGATTCTTTCAGCACTGCTTGCATTCAATAATGCATGAGACTGATCCATGAATTTGTTGATTTCAGTTTCATATTCATTCATCAAAGCTCTCTGGTGGGAGAAGTTTTCAAATGCTTCTTGTTTCTCTGGAAGGGTGCTCTGAAGCACTTGTGATCGGAAAACAGCTTCCTGTTGTCGGAACCATTGTGCATTCTTCTGAAGACCAGCTTCAAACTCTTGCCAGTTCTTGAGTACTGTGTTGAGCTTCTCCAGAATGTCATCAACACTCTTACTGATTTGCTTGAAACTGCTTTTAGCTCCATTTACATCAATCACAATTACATGCCCTCCAGCCTCAGCCGTATTTCCACAAACAGTTCCAGACAATTTGTCCATCTTCTCAATGATTTCAGAACCGCGTGGTACACTCAATTTCAGGTTCTGAATTTCCTCCATTCGCCTTAAGATTTCGGCCTTTTCTCCAGAAGTATCCTCAAGCAGGGCTAAACGATCCTTGAGTTGAGAAGACCAGTCATTGTACTCATTCATAATTTCCTGAAGTTTTGCGTGGTCTGCAACGCAACCTTCTAGCTTTTCTAATAAATCCTTCGACTTCTGCTTGAGACTCTGGAAGAGTTGTTTAATTGATGTGATATAGATTTGAAGTGAGCTATCTTGCGTTAAGTCAACCAATTGTTGGGCTTTGTCACAAACAGCCTCAACGAGCACTTGGTGAGAGGAAATTTCTTGATTGACAATTTTATGATTCTGAAGTTGTGCCTTCTTTTCTTGTAATGAAGCCTTCAATTGGGTATGCAATCTCATAGATTGTTCGATTCCTTTGAGCCACTTGGTCAGCTCCTCTTGGGAATTCTTGAAGTCTTCAAATTGGCTTAGACAAGCATCCAATCTCTGCCATGAGGAATGCATTTGCTCTCCTATAGTTTCCCAGCCATCTCTCAAAGTTCGAATTTGTTGTCGGATGATTTCTCTTCCGTCTGGGGAGGTGTGTGAATATAGTTTTTCTCCAGCATCAATAATGCTCTCTATTTCTGTTGCTTTCACTCCTTTCCTTTCCAAAAGTTTTCCAAGTTTCTGTCGTCGTTCCTGGAGCACCGTCATGTCCCCAACTATTTCACTCAAGTCCTTGCACTCCTTCTTCATTCCATCCATCCACTTGAGGAACTCGGCATGTCTGGAATTAAACTGTTGATGATCTGCCACATATCCCATGTATCTGGATATAATATCACTGAGGGGCTGGCCCAAAGCTGTGTAGCGTGAATTCAACTGTGCCATTCTGGACTGGAGCTCAACATCATTCTGAACTGCATCTACATCTTGACTCAACTGCTGAAACTCAGGGGCTTTCTCCCCGATTTCGGACTTGAGCGCTTGTAACTTCGTTAAATGACCTGACTTTGCTTCAACTGTACTTTTGAATGACTGGTCTTTCAACTGCAACTCCTTCTGTCTCAGCCATTGGGATAACTCTTCAAGATTCTGAACCAAATTAGATATTTTACCGCATACCTGTTGCACCTCCTCCTGAGTAATTTTACACTTGTCAAGGAAGGCATTCCAGGAACCAGTAATGGAATCTAATTGTCTCTTCAAAGTTTCATGTCCCTTAGGATCCGTTTGGGATAAAACTGTTGCAAGTTTGTCTTTGCATTGCTCTAGTTGAGCATTGCCTTCATCTTCATATTTGAGGATTTGTGATATTGTTGCTAGTCTCGCTTCAGCATCATCTTTCTCAGCAACAGATTCAGTTGAAATCATATTGATCTCTCCTTGTAGTGGGCTCAGCCAGTCCCGGAAACTCTCCAATTGTGAGTCAAACTTTTCATGTTCAAAAACATGTTTTTCGGACTGAGCCACTGCATTTTGCACGTCCTTCTTGAGAGATTCAAAACTTTTAGTAAAGTCATTCATTGATTTGGTCATTTCATCATCAGAAAACTCTTGCGCTTTATCTTTCAACGTGAACACCACGTCAGCATGAGAAGTAATGTCTTGAAACAGGGATCTTCTTTCTTGCAGCGCTTTCTTCTTTTCTATCAGGGTAGGTTGTAACTCTCCTAGCTTCTTTGCTTTGACTTGAGCATCGTGAAACCATGATTGAACTTGGGCCTGGCTCTCATCAAAGGTTGACCACTGTAATTGCAAAGCCTCCAGTTTCTTTGCTAGAGCATTACCCTTGTCCAAATGTGACTCCCATTTATCCCTAACGTTTCTCAACTCTTGTCGAATATTTTCCTTGCTGTCTAATGACACAACTGGAACAATCTGCTCTCCACTTTCAACAGCTTTGTTAAGAAGTTGATGCCCGTCTTTGGAGTCGATGATATCCCTCACGATTTTCAAGTTTTGCTGGGATGACGCAGTAGGTTTGAGACCTGCCTTGAGCCCCTGATCAACTTTAGCAAGTTGGCTATCTGCATTATCAATCCATTGCTTGCACTCCGTTACAGATTCTTCATACTCTTTGTTTCCATTCTCCAACTGTTTAAGTTTGTCTTTCAGAGTGCTGACGAACTTTTTCACGGCTTCGTGTCTCGTACTCAAATGAGCCGAAACTTGGGATGTTCTTGCGTCTGGTGCTACACTCTGTATCTCTTTGCTCAGTTGAGATAACTTTGCAAACTTGGTGGAATATCCATCCACTTCAGTGAGGAGTTGATCTGCTTCCCGTATCTTTTCTGGCAACTGTGCCAAATGGATTTGAGTAAGAGATTCGTTTTTAATTCTAGCCTCAACATCCTTCAGCCATGTCGTTGCTTCTTCTGATAATTGCTCGAAAGCTTTCCAACTATCTGAAAATTCTTCCAGTTGTGCTTTGATTCTGTCATGATTCGATTCTACAAACTGTAAGTCATTGAGACTCTTTGAGAACTGAGTGCTTAGCTCGTCGATTTTAGGGTAATTTTCAAGCTCTTGAAGAACACTAAGGGAGTTTTGACAAGGTGGGATTTTCTCATGACATTCCGTCACACCAGATTCCACTTCCTCTAGAGCGGAAAGCTTCGACTCAAAGCTGAAGTTGTCTGTGATTCCTTTAGGATCACCCCATTTTATCTTTTCAACAATTCCTGTGATTATTCGATCCAGCCCGTACAATTTATCTTGGAACTCTTTTTCCAAAACGGAGAGCAGTGCGGAGTTGACTGTTCCTATCTGGTTTTTGCAGATATCCAAGCGTTTCTCCATTGTTTTCATGTCAGTGCTAATCAAGTTAGAGTCCCAAGATGGATACTCCCCTTTCAAGTCTGCAATTCTACCAGAGATCTGGCTCACTACGGGTTTCAATTCTTTACATGTTCTTGTGGCTTCGCTGAGTGTTTTTATTCGTTCCAAAATATCTTGAGGCGTTCCAGTCCTGTCTTCACATTTGGCAATGGTATCCTTCAACTTGATAACCTTGTCGGAAGCTTGCTTCATTGATGTTCTGATTTCTTGCTCAGTATCTTCGAATGAGCCCAAACATTTCTCCAGCTCTTTGGAAAGAGTGTCCACTTCTGAGAATCCTTCTTCAATGAGATCAATCGTGGCCTTGAGATTTGGTATCTCCTTCCCATCATTCATTTTAGTGAGTTGATTGGCTTTTGAAATCACAGACATTTTCTTATTATACTTTTCCCCAAGCTCGTCCTTATATTGTCCCATCTTGCTTCGGACCATGTCGCTGTTGGCAAAGTTGGTTTTGGCTTCTTCCAACGATTCATACATGTCACTTAGCCATTTGACGATTTCATCCTTTGTTCCTTCAATGGTCTTCCAAAGAACGAGCTGCGTCTCAACCTTTGGAATATAGTCAGCCAGTTCCTTATGCAATCGCTCGTAAGCCTTCTTAGAAGCATCCATCTCATTGGCCACATCTTCACTACTGTAGTTTGGCACGGAGAGAAGTAATGAACACAACTGCTGATTGAGCACGTTGGCATTGTCCACCAAAATCTTTTTCTTGTTCAAAATTTCCAAACATTTTTTCAAGTGGTCAAGAGCTGCGATTGCTGTTGTAGAGTCATGAGCCACCCCCTTCATTGCTCCTTTAGCCTGTTCTCTTGCGTCTTTCAACATGTTCTCTACCTTATCCTTGCTATCCGTGTAGCGGGAGTACACATCCAACACCTCAACCATGTTGGACCAATTGTCATTCAATTCTGCTTGAACCTTATCCCATTCTGTGTCTGAATTTTTGATGATGCCTTGCAACGATGTTGCACTATTAGGATCAGTGATCATGAGCTCGTTGGCTAATCTGTGAATGTTAGTCTTGAGATTCTCATGTTTGGCAAATTGTTCGATAATACTTTGGAGATCATCTCGAAGTGTCTCTAGAGAAGCATATGAGCTTTGCTCAACCCGCAGATCTTGAAGCTCTGCTTGAACCTCTTTCAAATAATTTTTGAGGTCACTTTCCATAGCTTTAAGTTTTTCCCATTGTGTGCCCACTTTTTCTGTTTCTTCAAGGAGGGATGATGCGTTTTTGTGGAGATTCTTGAGACGGTTTTTGATTTCAAAAACCAGCTCAGCAGCTTGCAGTGGTAACCCAGTTTGTGTATCTTTTACTACAACGTTGCAGGCTGCGCTAAAACTGTCTAACTTGTTGGCTTTTGGTTGCCATTCATCACATTTTTCTGCAAGGAGGTCAATATTCTTCTCAACCTCATGAATTTTAGCTTTCTTTACGTTGGGCGCAGCAAGTTGCTTGTCAAAATGAGTAATGGAATCACTGCTCTCGGTAAACCAATTGTTGAACTGTACCCATTGACTGATTGCGTCCTTCTGGGATTGTAAGTTGGTTTCCAAAGAATGATACTTTGCGGTTGCGTCCAAATACCGTTGTGCCATTGAGGTTTTGGCTGCTTGCAATGCTTTAGCTTCTTCTTTAACTTCGGTATATAGTGATGCGCGGTCAGAGTATTCCAAATAGGCTGTGTGCATTTGCTGTAATGCCTGGTCCAGTTTGTTACGGTATATTTCTCCGAGTTTGCACTTGTTTGGAAATTCTTCTAGGAACTGCTGCAGATCAGATACTTTGGCATCAGATTCTTGCCGTGCGATGATTGCATCTGAAATATAATTCATCTTGCCACGAAGCTCATTAGCCAACCCGGTTAACCGAGATTTAAGATTTGAAAGCTCTGCATTAAGGGCTGATGCTCCTTCAGGAGATAAGCTTTGAACAACGCTGTCACATTCCTGAGTTACGCCAATTAGTTGTGATTGGTGTTCTGATACTTCTTTGTTTAGATCTTTCAATTTTGTCAGAATTCCATCAAGTTCAGTTGAAGTTAGAAGTTTTCTATCAACAGGCTCTTGAACAATAATTTCCGTTGCATTGAGCCACTTTTCAAAATCAACATAGGTTTTGCCATATTTTGTCCAGTTTTTAATTAAGTTGTCACTCTTGTCCTTCCACTGTACAACCGTTGCACCAATTTGTGACATTTTACTTAATGTGGTTTCAATGTCGTCTTGGGAAGATCCTTTTCCAGGTCTTCCTCCCCTATCCGAAATGACGGAGATCTTGGCTTGTTGTGATTTCACTTCGGAAGCTAGCTCGTTAATTTTTATTGCATTTGCTTGAGCTTCTTTCAAAGTGGTTGGACGGTTCCATCCCATATTCACAATGAGTTCTGTTTTCTCCACCCATGGCTGGACCTCGTCCAATTCTGCTTTGCATTGTTGCCATGATTGGAGGGATTGGGCGGTTTCTTGACTTTGGACGGCAACTCTTTCATGAAGGTTTACGAGTTCTGCCTTCAGTCCATCAACATGCTTTAGAATAACATGACCTTCAACCTCCTCCTCTGCTTCTTCTCCTGCTAACAAATCCTGAGCATCTTTTTCTAATTGCTCCAATAATCTCATTCTTTCGGCAATCTCTTCTTGTAATTGTTGAGCCTTCTTAAGACGCTCTTCGGGTGGTAAGTCGGATGATAATAATTGTTGTAATGCTCTCTGAGCATTTACCATCCAATTTTTCATGTCATCAATTTGCCCTGCCAAAGAGGACCATTTTTCATTGTACTGTCCCAAATGTTGAACTTTCTCCTCCATTAAATCAAGCATGTGTCGCATTCGCCTTTCAATCTCCTCCACTTCCTTCTCCAGCACGGGTCTTTGAGCAGGGCTGGAAACGTTGGTTAAGCTGGAGGACAAGTTTTTCAATCTATTTAACATATCTTCAGTTGCTTCTCGCAGGGCAACACTCATGTCCTGCTTGGCTCGCAAGTCTGCAGCTAACTTTTTAGGATCGTGCTTGGGAACAAGCTTCTTCAATTCTGATTCCGCTTGCTCTAGCAAATGCAGAATGTCTTCCCTTTGCGATCTGTACTCCACCCATATTTTCTGACTTTCTTTCAATTTCTTTAGGCGATCATTCGCCTGATTATAAGTTTCATTCCACACTCGATCAAGTTCATTAACTTGGGCGTGGATAAATTGTGGGGCATTCTGATCCTTCTGTAGATCTCTGCCTTTGTGGAGAAGACTAACCATGGTGGCTCTCTGTGCTTCCAACTGTTTCAAAACTGCTTGATGTTGGACAATAAGACGCTCCACTTCTTCAAGGCTATCAGGGTTCACTTCTCCAGCGGAGATTTCATTAACTCTGTTTAGAGCAAGGCACACTCGTTGAGCTTCATCTCGGTAAGCGTAGCACCGAGAATGGACTTCAGTTTTAACCATTGTGATTTCAATTGTAGGTACCATGTTCTTGTATCGTGTAATGAGTTGCTCGAGAGCATCTTGTTCTTTGAGAGCTTCTTCGTCAGCACGTCGAGATACAAGAGAGTCAAGCATTTGTACCAACTTTTTCATGTCTTCTCGGCGGCGATCGACGTCACGGCAAATGGCCTGAAAATGGTACATGAAATATCATTCTTAAAATTCTGAGTAAAACCAATTAGATAACGATCAACTCCAAACTACAGGTCAGCATAACTTTGAAACTAAAATACAGAAGCAAGTATCGACAGTAAACACAGAGAAGAAAGTTTGGACGTTTCAGACACATCGCACATACCCTTAAATTAACGAGCTGCATGCGGTTAGACAGAGTTAACAGAAAACTGAACATTTAATACTTTTAAAAGTTAACATTAAGAGAACGAGAAACTGAAACAAAAAGAAAAGAAGTTGTTATGAAGGCTTACCACAAATTTAGCCTTTTCTAGCTCAAATTCCTTAGGGTCTCCCACTTCAAATGCAATATTTTGAAGGGCAGCATCAACTGAGTTCATCCATTGAACTACCTCGTCGAATCTGGTGAAAAAGAAGACGTCTGTTAATTCAGCTACCATTTAAACTTTTGCTCACGCTTTACTTTCAAATCCTAATTTACTTACTTTGTTCGGTATGCGTTCCACTGTTGTGGAATCTCTTCTAGCATCAGTCTAAGATTCTTGACACGTTCATTTACAGCGTTAGAAGCGGCTTTAGCTTGCTCCAACTGATCTTTCAGACTTTTGTCCTCAGGGTACTGAACACTGAACCGAATCTCCATTTGACATAGTTTTTCTAAGTGTACTCGAGCTTCGGATGGAAGCTTGCCGTGTTCAAAGAAATCCTTTATAATCAACAGTTATACATTCTTGCATTAAAATTACAACTCAAAACTTTCATAGGCATGTGACTCAGACTCATTTACTAAATTCGTTAAACTCGTGAAACTAACCACATAGCGGAATAATACATTCTGGGGATCCTCCTTTTTATTCAATAGTTGATGCTCGTACGCAATTTCCTTATCAATTTCTTTCAGCACGGACGCAAGGGCTTCTTCCTCAAGTCTGAACTCAAGCTTGACTACGTGCAAAGGTGCAACTGACATGATTTTCTGCAATCAAAAGGTTTACGATGCATCTGTTATAACAGTATTTATGAATAAACATAATTTTAAATTTTAAAGCTGCCAATCCTCAGTATTACCTGCCACTTAGCCTGAATTTGTTCAACAGTTTTTTGAATTCCGTCATATTCTTGGGGAGAGACACAATTCTTCAAGTCATGACTAGCTTGGATCATTTCCCTTAATGGTCGGTCGTTGATTTGTTCAAAGTAGTTCTAAAAATACGAAACAAAATTGTAAGACAATGCAAAACAAAAGGCTTCGCACTATATTAGGTTTATATCTAACCTTGTGTGCTTCAACAGTCTGTTTAGCTTCAAGGTTACGTTCCAGTAACAACTTTTCTGCAGTAGTCATCCAATCCGTGACCACTTGCTTGTTTTCGTCATAATTTCTCCAGCATCGGATTATATCAGTAAGTTTGTGCTCCCACATCTGTGCATCGCTCTCTGCCCGTTTGAAACGCTCATTGAGCTGATGCGTGTTTTGAGCCATGGCTTCTACTTGTGGTCGTTCTTGTGGCGTTGCCGATTTTACGATACCAACAACAATTTTATTCTTGCTTTCTAACATCGTTTTGTAGTACAGGGACTTGGCAAAGAATTGCTGTGAGTCGGAATCATAATTTAATTTAATGTTGATATAATATTATGTTATATAGTCAAATTGGTTTTGGAAATCACGAGACTGCATACCCTGTGCTTATCCAAAATACTTTGTGACGCTTGGGGTCCCCCAGTAAGTGTATAATTACTCATCATATTTTCTGCAGCTTGGAGCCAATCAGTAATCTCTTGCTGACCAGCGAACAATGATTCTTGCTGAGTTAATATAGAATGGACTTGAGCCTGCCGCTGTGGTAGTTGTGCTCGTACACGAACAAGACATTCTATTAAAATATGGAATATTTCATGCCTTTAGAAAAATGCACATTGTCCTATTAAAAAACTGAAATTAATGAAAGTTAAACCTTTTTCTTTTTTTATAGTTTTCATAAGTTTGTCCACATCTTCTCCAGAAAGTTCAGGTAGAAGAGATTGGAACTTTTTGCTAGCTAATCTCCATTGTTCGTCCATATCGTCGATTTCAAGCATAACGGTCTATCAACCCAATATGAATTTCCATCAATGTTGAATCCAAGTTTCATTACATTTAAATTTAAATAACAACTTTAATCTTTATTTTTTTACTCTACCTGCAACTGCTTATTATATAATCTTGCAGCTTCAACATTAACTGGTTGCGGTGCAGCTAACAAATCTTCAGCATTTCGCAACCATTTTTGAAGACTAGATAATGTCATTAAAAAGTCCTTCCTCATTCTCAGCATTTGGCCAGCATGTTGATACTGTTTGACATGTTGAAATAGACTTTCCCATTTCATAGACAATTTGGCAAAATCTTCTTTTAGTTCTGTTGTCACTGGAGTATCACATGTTGCAACTAGGAAGCTCACTGTGTCGTTCAAAAGTTGATACTTTTCGTGCCAAACGGCTACATCCTGTTGAAAGGTATGTCAATATTTAACTCTAACCATTTAAAATATATAACAAGTTAATCAACAGTAGCAAATATATAATTTAGTGCATTCGTGCCTGAAAATATTCCATTCTATCTTCCTCTGGTAACTGTAACATTGGGATGGAGCGGTCAATCCAATTATTCAGGTCAGGTGCAACATTTTCATACCGCCTCCAATACGCAATTACTTCTTCCAACATGCTTTGTAAGCATCTTAATTCCATACTTACACTCTTCCATCGCTCACCAATTTCCCACAAAAAGTGGTCAGCTACTCTGCCGTCTCGAGCATCTAGTTTTCATTTGTTGCAAACAAAAAAA
>JAANSM010000916.1:0-22185 GCA_036850725.1 Orchesella villosa | reverse complement strand
CATACGCTGGCAATACCCTGCTGCCGCAAGCAACCCAACATCAAATCCGAAAAATTGCATTGTTAACTGCCTTTCGCAGTTCAATGAATGTTTTTGCTGTTACGTTCATTACGTCCGTAACAGTCTGATTTAGTCGGCGGAACGGGGGGCAATATAATTCAAGAAAACATTAAGAAAAGTTCAGTGATTCGCTGCTGTGCTCGCGGTGGGAATGCAGGAAGCCAATAATCCATGAGCTTTGCCGATGTTTTCTTGAATTAGATTGCCCCAAACTGGCCCACTTACTAAATCAGCTTGGTCCGTAAGAAAACATTTCCATGGTAAAAATTTGGTTACCGATAACAAAATTCCACTATCAGGCTAAGATAACCCGATACTTCGAGTAGAGTAATAAAGTATAGAGTAATATGTTGTGAATATATGAATTAATGTAAAATCAAAAAAATATTTTGCAACTTCAATTTTGTAGTGCAGATCTGTATATATTTTGACGAGTGAAATAAATAAATGATAAGTGAGGAGTAAGTAATTAAAAGTGTAATTTTTGGTAATAAAAAGTGGATTTTTTGCTTAAATAAGTGTAGGAATGTCGTGTGCAAAACTGTCGAATCGGCAGTGGGCGGGAAGATTTGTTTAGTGGGCCGCTAATAATTGTCTGTTTTATAATTAATGTTACCAATACTTCGGTTATTATCTCAATGTTGGTCAGATATTACCTACAAAAACTTTAAACTCGTAACAACATTTAAGTTTTTATATAAAAATGTAAAAAACGAAAATCATTTCAATATAAGAACGAGAAGGAAGTGGTTCATGAAGGAAAATCTAAAACGTTAAACGAACTCTAACCGAAAACGAAAGATAGAATCACTAAGGAGAAATACGTGTGTGTTATTAATTACAATGTCCACAATACCCTTCATACAAACAACGTTCTGGCACACGAAAATGTACTTATAATGATACAGGGTATTTTGTTTCAGGCAAAAATTTTTGCTTAAGAGTATCCAAAGCTGTATTTACATCTGAACATTTTCTTACTCGACTAACATTCTCAGTACAGATAAACTGTAATCTGGATTACGCGGTATTTAGGAGAAATCTTTGATACCCATTCCATCAAGCTTTAGATAGATTACGGTTGGAAACTTTTATTTTCTCGGACTGACATGACCATTCCATGTACTCCATGAAGTATGCCAGAGTTATTACTGTGTTACTCCGTTAAAGAACTGAACAGATGAATTCAAGCTACATTTTATAAAAAATAAAACTAGGCGAAGAAAAAGCACAGAAGTACTCCGACGTATAATAAATTCATGACTCACGAATTACATTCTTAATCATATTAAGTATATGCAAAAAGTACAGAACAAAATCCAATTAATGCTGATAGTTTGCGCTGGTAACTTGAGGGTAAAGTTAATTTATTTAGGCAGCATTGAAACTTCGTCCATTAATAATTTGCATTACAAAAACTCACTCAGTTTCTTAGGTAATACGTTTACAACCCAAAGATAGTTGTGCCGTTGACTATCTACCAAAGTTTCATAACAACTCTAAAAACTCCGTAATCTAAAGACGACCGTGGTGACATCACACTACGACATTGTAAGCTGGCTGCATTGTGTACAACTAATAACTAACGCAATCATTGAGAATTCCTTAAAAATAATTTTTATAACTTTTAACGTTATAACATATATCAAACGTTTCCATAAAGAATTAATTAACAGCAAATACCTTTTGTAATATTTTTTACACGAAAGTTTATGCCTGCATGTGTTACAAAAATTCCAAATGTGTGCTTGAATTAACAAGTACTTTCAATAAGCACGAACATATTTTTTTGCATTTAGGTAGCTACAAATAACTCACTAGATGGATACGATGAACCGTACCACATGGCAAATTGTATTAACTTGTTATTACTAATGAATAATTACATTTACGAGCAGAATGAATGCACATGTGAGTTTTAAAAAATTTCATCGTTGTATTAACAAACTCAAATTTTTATTATTATTTATTAGTATAACCTACTAAAGCTTCTTACTACTCTGTATTTTGTTCTTGGCACCGTGTACCTAGTTCCCAATCAATTTGAAAGAGTTAAACAATAAATTACTTTCTCTTTATTTGGACAAATGAAGCACACGAAGTGAATTCATGTTGATATACTATTTCCTTAATGTAATGAGTAATAAAAGGGAGCGATAAGGGAGGAAAATGGAGTTTTGAAATAATAAACTCCTTACTTTGGCGTGCACATTACATTCATAATGCATGTAAGTCCTTTGGGATATTGTTTCAAAACAGACACTGTCAGGAAGCTGATAGATAGCAAAAAGCCCTTGTTTTCCAAAGTGTTCATTTGACGCTCATGTGGCTAGATGAGACAGACAAGGAAGCAACCACATCATCATCAAGAAAAACAACATTGCTCTGTGATGATCGTATTGTCATGAGATGAGTCAGTTAAGCGGAATACGGAATACTTTTTTTTCTGTACACCACCACCACCAGGATAGATGGAGAGAGAGAGAGTGGTGGAAAGAAAACAGTGTAACTTCATACAACTTGTATTACGGCATTACGCATTGACTTGACTAGTCAGTCAGTCAAGTTGAAACAAGTGTGCTCAACTTAAAGGCTTCATGAGAAATTTTTCCTTGCGGTTCACATCCAGCTCCTTACTTTCTCTCTCTCTACTCCCGCACCATTGACGCGAGCAACTTTATGTAACACAATGAATAGATACAGTCAGATTGAGAAGAACAGAGAAAGTTATTTCCTCAAGGTACAGGGACGATGAATTGGACCATGTGAACAGTATCAAACTTTATTGTCTGCAATGCCGGAAAAAAGAGTTTTCCACAGTTTTTTACGCCATTTTGTGTAAAAGCGGTATGTGAAAGTGGAAAGTAAAAGTGTCTCATCATATACATCAGTCAGGGAATTTTTCGGAGTGAAGAATTCTTTAAACTGTTTGCATGGAGGTGCACTAACAAAGGCATAAGAGGGCATGTAAGAAGCGACTAGAATTTTCAACTTGGTCATATATTATGCGTAAAGTTACGTTAACAACGTATGTCTATTTACATGAAGTACGCTTGTATAGACATGCAAATTCTTGCTTTTTATTCACACACTCAGAAATACCAGGGGCAAAAGCAATAGTGGATTTCCTTAAAATCCCGCCTGCTAGTTTTAATCACAAAATTCATTAAATTCGAAACTTTTACTTTCGTAAAAGCTCAACACATTTTGATCTCGACATTCTAAGAAAAGATGGCTGTAGTTCATTGGTTACCTGCAAAAAGCTTTCTGAAGCTCAAGCTCGCTGCTTTATTAACCTGCAAAATCTTGAGCAAACGCTATATATTATGTACATGTGCAAAGAATTTCCAGCTCTGCACGTGTACCAAGAAAGAGTAGTACTATGCTCGTTTACATTCATATCGGAACACACATACCGACGTGACGAGTTGGATTATGCTTGCATGTCTGTATAAGGGAGCCCGATGCAAGTGTTGTAGCAAATATGATGTAAATTTAATATAGAACATTGCTGAAGACATGTGGAGGCTCCATAGGTAGCTCAGAAAACCTGAACGTTGTGAATGGAGAACAAGGGGAAATTCCCATTGAAAATTCATGCCTTACGTTCATATGCATGAATATGAGTTTGTTCGGGAATTATGATCATATGAAATGAAAGTAAAAATAGATCATCTCAGTATTACCTATATTGGTTATGTACTCTGTCGAAAGAAAGTAGTAAGAACAAAAAAGAGGAAGGTAGAGAGACAGAGAGAGCAGGTACGTTGGTAAATGGTGATGCTTTCATGGTTGGTGGAAGAGGTGGTGAAGAAGTTGCCTGAGTATTCGAATCGAAGTCAAACTTTTAGTAAGAAAATGGGCTAGTTACCTCGTTGGCTTCATTCTTTGCTAGCCAAAAGCAGAAGAAGCCAAACTAATACAACTGCTTGCAACTACCGTATCATTCTACCCTGTTATGTTTGTCAGTTTTCTTCAATGTTTTCGACTTTCGACTTTTTTTCTCCTGGTAAAATGGTTCTAGTAGAGGGAAAGAAGGTAGAGAGAGAGTTGGCGGTTGTGAGAAAGGAGCAGAATAGAATTTGAGGTAGTTACATAGTGCAGGCAGAAGTCTACACACATACCAAAATAATATGGAGACAGACACATGCCTCCCAATCTTATGGGCTTATGCATCTCGTGTCCCATGCTTAGTTTAGTGAGCAACACTTCCTGTTACCACTGCTAGTGCATGCTGCTCATAAAATCAGTCCACGTTCTCAAAAATCAACATCTGAACACTTCTTACGCTTTATCCTTAAGCAATACCATTTTTATTTGGTAGATAGCCATGCAGCATTTGTGACAAGGAAAAAGTGTTCGATAGTTGTGCCTGCCAATCACGAATGAGGAATATAGTGTGAGGAGTAGCACAATGAAATGATATTTCATTCCAGCTTTATGAATTCAGGTGCGATCAACGCGGGTGCATAAAGTTTTCTCTTGTCCTTCCGTCTACAACCATGCCCCTGCAGTACAATGCAGCTCTCCTTTCAAACTGTGTGCACTTACATTCTACCTACCACCACCCTCGGAATTCCTAATAAAGCTCTTCCCCAAGTCTTTTCCAATGAAGCAATTCAGTCATGAAAACAGAGCAACTGGCTTCATCCTCTTCAACTTTATCTATTTCGAATCATTCCTTCTACCGTAGGAGTAAAGAGACTGGATCATTCATAGAAAGTTCCTCACACGCCAACTTCACTTCACTTGCAAGTGAAGGGAAAGCATATTATGATCCCTCATCCTACTTTTTCTTCCCACATTGTACATGATCACGAATTAAGCTACCGTCCGATTTCTCAGCATGCTTCGTGTTACCAAAATGACAAATGTTCTATGGTATCCTGTAACCTTAACACGTACCACTGATTCATCTTTCTCTGGCTTATCAAAATTATATACTAAAGAAGTTATTTGATGTACTGAGTAGGGATGTAGATGTTTTGGAATCGTTCAACGTTGACGTCGAGTCGAGAAACGCATAAAACATATTAATTCAAATGCAGCTCTTTGGTCACCTGTGTGTAACAAGATGTGATTTGGAGCACCACAATGCTACATAACAACTGTATTTATAGTGTTCACTTTCAGTCGATGAGAAAACCATGTCTGTATAGACATTTATACAAAAACTCATGTGTCTTCATATGAGAGAGGGGGAACGGTCTGAGATTCTTTCAAGTAACAAGAGCAAAAGAATTGAACTAAAAACGAAAAGGAAATTTCTTCTCACCCGTTTATGGCCAAGCAGGAAGGGTTAGTTGGCTGCCTGCCTTGAGCATATCAGCATTCCGCGTATTGTGTGACACTCCTTTCTCTCGTGAACAAGGTAAACACTCCTCCGAAAGGACAAGACAGTAGGTCGTATAAGTAAAATGACAAATGTATGTATAGATAGAAAAGCGTAATAAAGAGCAAGTGGTGACCAATGTGGCTTTGAGTTCGAGTTCATTTTCTTTTACAACATTCCCTTCAAATGTACTTTCCATCATACCATCCATTAATAATCCAGGCAAGGAGGGATGAAAAATATGGCATTTTAAAAGCTGAAGTATGCGATCATCTCACGGTTCCGTGTACAGTGCAGCCGTATATCCGGCTATAGTATTCACTAGAGAACGACTCCGCTTATGATGCCAAATTCACATTCCCATGATGTATTGAGGCATACAAAGGGTAGCGCCTTTACTATGATGTGACAAAGATCGGATGATTCCACATCAATCGACTTTGTGTACATAACAAGTTATACTGAGTGTTGAAGTAGCGCTAACGCATAGCTTTGTTTGTGGTAAGCTGAAATACTACAACCCCGTTCTGCATATAATATGTACATAAATGAATACTAGATTTGATATGAAACCCTGTGTGAATGTAAGCCAGATAGTTTGTGAATGCATTAGCAGTAATGTACTACTACATTTTTGGCGTCACGTGTCACGCTAAACGTCAAATGCAACGGTAAACAGAATGTTCTTAGTTCACACTGATGTAAAGTCGCCTGCTATTCTCAACCCTCTTGTCGTTACTCACTTTAAAAAAAGAGTTCCTTAGCCAACAACCACGACTTGAAAAAAACTGAAGTTTTGGCGCTTGTAGGGCGTGAGTGGCAAATAATGTTTTTCCCGTCAGTTCCCTTGTATCTTGAAACTTATTGACACTCGTCCACCACTCGTTCGATTATACTATAAGGAGCTCTTGAATTTTACCGCTGTTTAATTTATAAGAAAACTTGCTATCCTACACCATCCGTCCTATAGTAATACGTACGAAGTTCTAGGATTTTAACGGAATAATTTCTCGGGACATTTACGGATGGAGGAAAACTTTAGCTACACAACACCAGAGGCAAAAATAATTTTAGTGCGTTTCAATTTGTGATCATTTTCTCGTAGAATCCCAGGCTTCTTTTGAAGTTGATCTTGAGGGATATCCACTTCCCCTTCATTGTGCTCTGCCCTTAATCTTTCTTCAATTAATATAAGCATGATATATATGTAAATGTCATACCATTTACTGCATTCTATTACTTCCAATATGATTGTAAGCTTGGCAAGAGTACCATGGAACTTTTTTAATAAATAGGGGAATAAGTACATAAAATCTGTAAAAAATGGTTTCCAATGAGTCTTCAGGACATCAAAAAATGAAGAGGGATGTGCATCTATCCGGAGTTGTGGATATTGGCGTAAAATCATTACATTCGCGTTGGCATGTGAAATCAATTTTTGCTTTTGGGTTGGCATTGTTATTTTGTGATTTCCATCTTCCGTTCAGCTTTATTGAGCTTCATATGGGCTTACTCGTCATTGTAGCCTCGCCAACAATTATTATTGAATGAAATAAGACATTATATCTTCTTCCTATGCGGTTTAATAGCGGAAGTTGAACTAGATCCGAGCATAGGGATAGGAAATACGCAGATATATTTAAATACAAAGTGAAAAGGAGGAAGTGGAATAAGAAAATAGAGATGAGAAGACCATAGCATAGCTCAAAGAGTATTCACATATTTCACACAAAGAATAAGCACGCATGGATTTAGTTCTTTCGTAACGAAAGCTTCTTTCTCATTCCTTTTCGTCGTCTTTGTCCTCTCTGGCTGTTGTCTGATATTTCCAATCCAATTCTCATCGGTTAGAAGCCATGGGATTTTGCTATTATTGATTTGAGCTGTATCTGTATCTATGGTGGGACATCGTTTTATACTTTTTCACGTCATCACTTCTTTCTTCTACAATTTTTACCATTAGTGAGCCACCAGTGACATGAAGAAGTAAAAGTGGTGAGAACCGGGAGCAGGCGAGTATAAGGCATTGCATAAGGCAAGTCAGAGTTAGAAGTGGTTCCTACAGCTCCAGTCCCATTACCACCAGTTCACTAAGTTACATTGAGTCAGTGTGTTTGGAAGTGGGCTTTATCTTGAGCCTGCCTTGGCCTGCTGCCTGTTAACTGTTAGCATGCAACCTTACGCAATAATATAGTCATTCATGGTATGGTCGTAGTGTGGTGGTCCCATTCATATACTGAAACCCATAAAGGTTTTGCAAAAGACGAGGAGGTGGAGAAAAAGAGGAAAATCCCCACGGGGCTTCAGGAAGCGAAAAAATGGAAGAGCGCCTTTCATCTTCCTTTTTCATAAATTTTCTGTCTGGTGAAAGCGAAATGAATGCATAAAATATCTACTTCTCTAATGCTCTTCAATGCTCCAAAACAGAGTGAAAATACCTTTTTCTCTTTATGGCCAAAACGTGCATCATGGGTGAAGGTAAAGTTGATGTACATTTTATCCAACTCTAAACTTATAATAAATATCCTAGTTTAGGGTATAAAATTGTCAAAAAATTGAAACATCGATGGTATAGATTTGGCACTGAAGTTAGACTATGTATATCTGCCCGAAATCAGTTGAGAATTTCAAACTGAAGGCATCGAAACATGATTCAAAAATACTGCCTGAAATCTTGCCGCTTTTTTGTTTGTTAGCCATACGTAAAAGTCAGATCATGACCGTGGGTTTTACACTTTCACTTTATTTCAATATCCAAGCATAAAATCAACAGCATATCTACAACATGTGAAAAAAATTTGTGAGGCAAATTGAAAGTAAACCATATCGCGAATGTGCGATACTACTTTGTTTATATAGTCGAAATTCGAGTTTTATTTTATGCATTTGATAAATGCAAGGCAAGATTATCAAAACTACTTGCAACGCGGATGCCGCTGGGTCCGTCGGATAACACGATGACTTCCACTCCAATTCAGTTATCGACATCTGATCTTCAATCATTTTAATTCCTCTCTAAAGTTCACATGTTTGGTTCTTAAGAAATCCCGTGTGAAAGCAAATGTAATGCCATGTGAAAGTTGTTTATTTGATGTTGGTCACTTTGGTTGTATGTGAATGTGCTAGCAAGAGCATTCGAATGTGTGCATTTATGCATGTATGAATTTTGGGTATGAATACCCTTACCAGAATCAGTATAATAGCGCATCCTTATGAAACCCTTATCATTAAAAATCAGAATCTGTTGTGTATCGTCTTTCAATTTCAATACAGATATTATAATTTGGTTGCAAGATCGTGAAAAATTGTTTTCCGCCAATTAAATTTGTGAAGAAATTCCATTTTCAGCATGAATGAGTTATGATGATGCCATGGCTAATTGTATATCCCCATATTATATTGATAAACTGTATTCTGTATTTGTAAGCTTAGCTATTATCATACCGGAAGGAAACAGAATACATTGAATACAATAGTAGCTTTTCAACTTCAAACGTCTAAATCCAAAATAGCAACAATGAAGTCTTATAGATTACATGCAAAACCATAATATTTTTCATGTACTAGTATTTTACAGACTCATATTTTATACCAGTTCTCACGACTTGAATTCAAAGAGCGTGAAAAGATAGGCTATTCCAAAGTCACTGCTGAACTATTGATAAAAACTGGAAACGGCGGATAAATGTTTATGCACGCACGTCCAAGATTTATTCCCTATATTTTGGGGCTAGCAGGGATGCAGCAACTCAAGCGAAGAAGCACATAAGCCCTAGTCCAATTTTGGAATGGTAAATCGCAAGAAAATAGGGTGCTTGACTTGCATTGTAAAAAGAGAAAGTACACAATATACCAGCCGTTAGCTCCACACATACTTAATATTGTGAATGAAGACATTACATTCTATTCAGTGAATTGATTTCGGGAGGAAAACGTTTATGCAAAAATATTTTGTATTATGGGTCCCTCCAATGTGGAGCGATATGGTTTAATGTCAGCTAGAGGAAAGGATAACAGCAAATAAAATTCTACGATTTTTGCTACTTTCGCCAGGGAGGATGGGACTTATAATCATTCATTGTCGTTATTTCAATGTTGAATGTCTCCGTCCTTTTCAATGCTCAACCTTTTTACTGTCCACACTTGTAAGCGTAATCTTTGTATAAAAGAAGATAGCAGAAAATATCGGTCACTAGTCACTTGCTCGTCTTCCAAACGCTTGTGTACTTTGCTTTGTTTTATTTTGAATGAAGTACAAGAACATAAATGGTTATAATCCAAAGAATCACATCTGTGTACGTTTATTGGGGCAGGGTAGTAGTGGTGTGGTGTTTACATCCCAGTGATAAAAATGCACAGCGTGGGTAAAAGTAAACGATGGGGAATATTATGCATCAGCCACAAATACTGATCCTGTTGTCGGTAGTTGCGAGATAGAAAGTTACTCATCCTTTACTTTAGCTCCTTGCCTACTTAGTTTTGCTGGTTTTACTTACATTCGACCTATTCTTGTGTTTTTGTGTGTGTATTTGTTTCTGGCACCAACCAAGGCCTTTTCTAAACGACCTCATGGTTCTCATGAACCAAGAAGAACTAAAAGAACGGAAAGCTTGAGATCATTAAAACTTGCATGCATTCATACCAGAAAATAGCTCGCAAGTTAATGCCTCTAAACGTTGTGTCTCTAGCCTAGTCTGGCAGAAGCTGAGAAAAGATATGTGCTGAGGTTCATGCACACATTTCTGTCTTTTCCATACTTACTTAGCTTCCTCATTCTCTCTAGATCTATGCATTTATGTCTGGAAGGCAGACATCGTAATACAACTGCCCCTTCTTCTCTGACTGGCTGCTGCTCAAGAACACTCTTTAGAATACATGTAACGGAAACAAGTACAAAACAACAAGACCAGTCATGGCTTTGGCTATCGGAAAAGCGAAAATTGGTGGAATTAGAGTTCTTACGAGCGTGACAGAAAAGGAAGGAGGAAATTTATCTACAGCAACTTTTCTTTGCCATTTCGTGCTTGCGATGCGATGAGACTATAGAACATCTCTTTCCTTCTCTCATTCTCTTTCTCTCGCTCTTTCTCACTTTCTTTTACTCTTCCCAATGCATAAATATGCGAGGAATTCTACACATATTTTTGTTCAACAGTTTATATTGTCAGTTGGTGATAACTTTCCCATAAAATGATTGAAAACATAAAAGCGCATGGACACTGGATCGATATTATAATGATAAATTGCGCAAGTATTGCGGCTGATAATGCAAATTGTAATCACTTGACATGACTATCAGCAGTGAGACATGTTCTAGTCACATTTGTTATTTGTTCCCTCCGTTAGAACATTATTACTGTCATCTTTGTTGAATGAAACAAAAGTTGCGTCGTCAAAACTGTAACTAGAACGAGATGATTAATCAAAACTCCTGTGCATGACTTGCAGCAATGTTGTAATGCTACTTTGCATTCGGTATACTAATTACTTCAGTCACTTCAGTTATTAAAATACCTACTAATAATTATGGAGCATGATGTGCGGTAATAATAGGATGGAAGAAAATATCCTTTCATATTTCCCCACTGGAATTTGGGCGTTTGTTACATAAGTCACGCTTTTCAAAGCAAATACGCATGTCACTGAACATCTGACGTGTTCAGCTAGATGACTTAAATCATCAACAGTAGAAGCATGGCTGGACTTCCAGGAAACTTTATATTTCGTTTGCTTTGTAATAAAAAAAGTCTCAAAAAGTATAAATCAGAATGCAGTTAGTGTAAGAAAATCGCATAAAATGAAGAAAACAGCCATACAGCCTTTTTTGTTATTAAAAAAAGAATCTAAACCATAATATATTCTACACAATATACTTTACTTACTTTATTCAAAGTCTCTTGAAGTATGTAATTACATAGCGGAACGAGTTTCAAACAAGATCAGCTAATCTAGAATGACAAATCTCGACTTTTCTTTGTATACAATGCCTCATCTTGTTTTGTGGGGAGCTCACAAAGGAAGTAATTAATCACTTGTTATTTGACAAAAATGAAATTAATAAGCATCTACCTGCATATTTATATGAAAATATAAAAAAACAGCATTTTTTTATTTTCCAGACAGTGCAATAATTGTATACCAAGCTTTCTTTGAACTTGGAACTCTAACCCAGAGCTCAAAGACATAGATGGGATGAAAAACCATAATATCTTTCAAGAACAAGATCAAGAAACAAAGTTTCGAGCCAACATGATTAGACTGGAGTCATCCTCATATTTTACTTTCTCTATCCAGTTCAAAAAAAATGAGTAATTCACCACTCTACCGTTACAGCCAAAAAAATATAAATAAAAATGAGTTTTGAAGTAGTTCTAAACTGTAAATGAAGACGAAAAATGCAAACGATTGTACAACTTTGTAAGTATCGTTGGATATATATATGTAAATGTACGTATTTATATAAACATCTCTCCATCAAAAGTAAGTTTACCACACACTGTTCCAGTGTATTATGATCTTATAAAATGTTTACAAAGTTAGCTCTACCAGTTCCTTTTCCACAGATTTTCATATTCTCTGTGTTACACAGAGAGAACCAAGGAAAAATGAATGACTGAATGAGCGAATGGGTTGCCTCTTAGCAACTCACTGTATAGCTACTTCTGACTCTACAAAAAGTCTGGATGAAAAAAAGTCTTAGAACCTGGAACTAATCTTGGAGGATGTTTTAAAAAGTGTACAGGATCATGGAAAGGAAACGTGAAGAGAACTGAAATAAATAGAGTCGAAATGAGATTGCCGTTATTAAAGTAACAAAGGAACTATATACTTAGTTTGCAAGTACGGCAGAATATAAAAATGAAACGAAAAGGGGATGAATGAGCGAAAAAAGAAATAAATAAGAGAAAAACGATGAGTCGGTAGAGTTGAAAGAGTACTGCAAATTGGCATGATTACCCTCTTGTTTAATTTTTTTTGTTGAAGTATACTTACGCTCATGTTTGTCAGACACTTCGACACCATCAACCCCTACTCTTATGATGGAAGTAATTTTACAATATTTCATCTGCCAGAAAGAATATAAAAACAACGGTTGCATTGCGTCTCATCATCCACTATTTTCGGGGGTGTACAATGATAAACAAGCTTGGATCAAACAAGCCAGTGGATCCTACACACACACTCAAACAAAACATCGTTCGTATTTTGGTAAAACAAACTTTTTTAGAAATCATGCAACATGAATTTTCTACGTTCAGAAAAGTGACTTTACCGTTTCCAGAGGTTTGGAAAAAGTAGGTATGTGGGAAGCATGTTTCTTCTTTACCTAACAAGGGTTACACATAGCATTATAACTTCTTTTTTTACTTTTTTTTGTCATTGCAGTACTTATTTACTTGTTCCCTTAAACATTGCATCAGCATCGTGTTTTATTTCAAGAAGTGTATATGGATGTACCCACACGTACGTATGCACACGCCAATGAGCCGCTAGACCAACTAGGCGATGACTTTTTGCCTTGCCAAAAACTTTTCTTTTTTTCACTTGTTCGTCTTCTATTTCTTTTTTCGCCTGACAACAGTTTGCCTTCCTGTTCCTTTTCTTCTTTCATTTTCGTACACTTGATTCTCTTGCTTTATTCCCACAGACAACAAGAATCATTCCTTTTTCTCAATTTTTCCCCTCTGTGATGCTGTAAATATGCATTCATGCCAGCATGTGTGCATGCATTCACTTTTGTTCCTGTCTGCCTGTCTGTTAGCGGGTAGAGAGAAGCTACCAGCGGATACACTTTGTCGACATTGCCATTGCTACTTGTACTTACTACTAGTTTTACTGCCACCAGCATCATTCATCCTACTTCTGGTTTATAAAAGTTCTATACAAATTCACTCCAAATAAATGCATGATTTTCTCTCATTCTTGTTGCTCTTGAATGGAATGCTTAGCGGTGTGTATGTACACCAAAAAATTTAGGTTTATACTTGATAGACGATCTAGTTCAATTCCTTTTCTCCTTGACATTTCCTTGTCTTTTTTGCTGAAACAAGTGAATCACTATATATGTATGCGGTTGGCAAGAACCATTCTTCATGTTTTGATTTTGCATACGTATAACTGGACCCGACGTCCCGACGATCGTAAATGAAATGCATTTGCTATACGAAGATGCTTTGATACGAGGATAAAAAAATATTGTGATGAATTGCATTTTTTCTTTTTTGATTTTGCATACGTATAACTGGACCCGACGTCCCGACGATCGTAAATGAAATGCATTTGCTATACGAAGATGCTTTGATACGAGGATAAAAAAATATTGTGTTGAATTGCATTTTTTCTCGTTTTATCATATTGTACTGAAGCTTCTCTTTAGTATGTATAAATATTGCTGACCCCATCAAAATATGTTTATCCCTTTCCTGTATTAATGCAAGCCTATATACTGTCTACAGGAAAGACGGGGTAAAAAAATACGGATTGAGATGCATACTATGTACAATGGTCTCGTGTCTACTTAGGTTGTTGCTAAAATCTAGCAATGATAGCTGAAAACGAGGAAGCGTTATTTGTAATCACGCGTAAAAAGCCGTTTCTACATAAATACCCTCTTTCAGATTTCATCGGAGGAGAAGCCTTTGTTCTTAAATCTCTTTGTAGCGTAACATTTCATTGGAATGGAAGTCGAGAAAATGGCATGTATTTTATAGCAGGAAATAAGAAAAAGTATACAACATGTGTAGGCATGTGAATGCCCTTGTTGACAACATTGTGTACGATGCTAATATCCATAATGTAGGCAATAAGCAGTAAAGTCGGTAATAAGTAAGCGATGCTACTAAGCAGACCAAAGCAGCCAGACGGAGAGGAGGTAAAGGAAAGGGCTTCACATAGTCCAGGTTGAAACATTTTGTTTTGGTAATGTGGGAATGTAAGTTCGCCAAGAAGGAAGAAGGGAAAGTATGGGAGCAATGTTGTTTAATCTCATTATTAGGGTGGCATCTATAGAGTTTGCGATGCGATGGCTAAAGTTTCATCATCGGAACCAATCAACCTTGTTGTCTCAAGGAAAAAGTATCAATATATAAACACAGATATTACGAATATATATATATGTACTTTTGATAGTTCTAGGCGAGCTGCAACTTGCAACACAGCCCACTTTGTAATTTGTGTTATAGCTGGTTAATTTCGTCTCCAGAATACATCGCTACAATTACAATACATATGTATATCTTGTTCAACACATTGTACTTAGAACTGACGAGTTGTGAATTCACAGATTTCATTGTTTCTTGTATGTATCCCTCCACAAAAAATAAATAAAACCGAAGTTGAAGTGATGCTTTACTCTTTTATATGTTATGTTAATGTATTTATGAAGTTTACCTCTATAGAATCTTCTCATACGTACTCAACATACACAAAGTTTTAGCTTCATGTCTACCCAGAATACTGATGATACTATTAGTTGAAATAGAGGGAAAGAATGTTGTTGAAAAACTTTTCAAATCAAATTGTGTAGTGTTTTCCAAGGGTCACAGTTCTCATCGCCATGAATAAACGGGGACATAAATGCGTGCACACGCTGTGCATTTCCAACTGGCTTTTATAATTAAATTTTGATCCAGAATTTCTTTTCTTGGCCAAGTTATGGAGGGAAGTGAAGCCCACTCATGGATTGATTCATTGCGGCGACATGCTAGGTTATCTGATGGAATCATGATGTATACAAAATTTTCCGCAGTTGTAGCTTCAAGCTTGAGAATTTGACGCCAAGTACAAGGCACAATGATGTTAAGAGGGTGGAAATGTAAGGTTGTGTAAATGATGTAGAGGATGTGTATACTACTTTTCCTCATCTTTCATCAAACTATAAGTCAAACTGATTAGAGTAGACAAATAGGCACTTTACGTCAAGCGCTTCAGGTATGCATTGGCACTTTAATGGATGCATGGAAAGCAGTTTTAACAAAATCAACTACTGGCAATTTACTTACTATGTACGGGAATGGCATGTATATTATGTTGTATACTTCAAATTTATATATGTATTCACCATCTTGCCAAAGTTCTTTGACTTTTTGTCCCATGTCGACTTGATACAAGACTAAACTCATTTTGAAGACTTTACTTCTTTCTTTCATAGTAATAAGCATCCTTAAAGAGAGATTTAGTTGTGTACAAGTTAAAGCACTGAAAGACTTCACTCTAGTGCATTGGGGATTTAACTTAAAAAACAGGAGTAATTCAAAACTAGAACGTGTTTAGGTCCACAAGAGAATCAAATGAGTTGGCTAATGTTGCCGTTATATTTTTATACATCATCATCAACTCGTATGCCAAGATTTATAGAGATTTTTATGAATGTACATAGCAATAACGTGTTTAGGTCCACAAGAGAATCAAATGAGTTGGCTAATGTTGCCGTTATATTTTTATACATCATCATCAACTCGTATGCCAAGATTTATAGAGATTTTTATGAATGTACATACCAAAGGTGCTTTCTAAGGGCGAATTTTTACATTTCAATTTAATGCCTCAACAACATAAGTAAGTTGTATCTATTACCATAATATTCAAAAAAGGTACCATATTATATGGATGCACCAAGTTACATACTTTACAACTTAAACCTTGTCTCCTCTTCCTCAAAACAAGCTTTCACCGAGAACNATATTATATGGATGCACCAAGTTACATACTTTACAACTTAAACCTTGTCTCCTCTTCCTCAAAACAAGCTTTCACTGAGAACTTAAGTAAAGGAGAGACTGGCGTATTGAAAGTAAGTTGCTGCTGTATTTATTGTCAAGAGCATGTAACTCTTTTGAGAAACTCGATTGAAGAAAAAGTTTACGAGACACGTATATTGCTTGCTACCTAATTTCGTCTTCTCCATACTTTATTCATTTTACTACCATTCACTTTTTCTCGTTGGTAACTTGAAAAATGCCAGCGAGGCTCGTAAGTAATAGAAGGAAAGAAAAGAGAGAGAGTGGAATGTAGGAAAACCAAGTTAGAACTTGAACATTCAGGCAGAAGCCTCACACTTTACGGTGGAAGGGAAAGAGTACGAGTGGAGAGACGTGGTATACTTAATATATAGATGGGTAGTTGTACCGTTGATGCATCTGTTGGGCTGTGATACTGATGATGAAGATGAAAAGCGAAGAGGCATGTTTCTTTTTGTCAGCTACTGTCACTGTAGCCCTTAGTCATCAACAAAAATGATGATGTTGAAAGAAAGTTGTTGATCAAATCTATATGGCGGACGACCATGACCAGTTGGTCAGTTCTTGGGGAGAAAGACGTAAATGTCAAAGCATGTGATTCCATCAGTGGAAAACAGTGCAAGGTTTTGAAACGGGTGTATAAAAATGTGTCTCTATATATACCAACTACATGTTAAGTTTGTCTCTCCCAATATTTACAACCGAAAGAGTAGACTTTCTACCTGTGGACAACCTCCACTTTTCCATTTTCTAATGATACTAAAAAAAGAGACTGCACTTTTATGTTGAAATACCGCGGCTTCTTTTAACTGATCAATTTCAACCTTCTCGTCTCCGTTCGCAGAACTCCCATTTAATAGTTTCTAGTTTTCTTTTCAAAGAATATGTGCTGCTTTCTCTTTTCAACCTTTTCAAAAACCACTCACCTTAGAGGTTCTTGAATAGACACGTACCTACACATGCAAAATGGTATCCATCTTGTTTGAATCTATTTGAATAAAAAGATGAAACTGTGAAACTCAAAAAATGACACGCTCTCCTATCACGAATACAATTTTCCTATACACCTTTGACCATTAAAAAAACTATGTTTTTGAATGCGTTAGTAATTTGCATTAGCATTTCAATTCATATGTAAAATTTGGACGTTGGTTTTTAGAAAAGGCGACCAGGTATACTATATTGGATATTCATGCATTAATGCACATTCTCGTAGGCGACTATAAATATGTCACCATAAATGGCGACATTCCAATGTGGAAATTCAGTTAAAACCAATGAATTCATTTTGCATTTGGTTTTCTTGTTTTGCACAACATCGCTAGACTAGGGATCAGTATTGGTTTCCAAAGCATGGATTAAGTCGAAAACACAACTCAGAAGAATGCATTCCTTCCGTCATCAACGGAAAAGTAAAAGCGAAAAGTGGTGGTATTGTATCTCGCAGCACACACAATGTATATATGCTGCACAGATAAAAGCTCTGGATGTCTGGATTCATTAGATGGGAGCATGTTTAACGTGTAATCACCACAAAAATAAAATCAGCGCACTTCAAAACTCCTGATGTGAAGCCGAGGGCGACACAACCTACCCACTTTCCATCATCTAATTAATTTTGCATTTGGTTTTCTTGTTTTGCACAACATCGCTAGACTAGGGATCAGTATTGGTTTCCAAAGCATGGATTAAGTCGAAAACACAACTCAGAAGAATGGATTCCTTCCGTCATCAACGGAAAAAGTAAAAGCGAAAAGTGGTGGTATTGTATCTCGAAGCACACACAATGTATACATACTGCACGGATAAAAGCTCTGGATGTCTAGATTCATTAGATGGGAGCATGTTTAACGTGTAATCACCACAAAAATAAAATCAGCGCACTTCAAAACTCCTGATGTGAAGCCGAGGGCGACACAACCTACCCACTTTCCATCATCATAGCTGTTGTGTAACCATAGTCCTAATGAAGCATTTTTTTGACAATGAATACGACTTCATATCAATGAATGCAAATGGCGTATGTTCAAGTAAAAACAAAAAACTGTACGGCACAGAAAAAAGCATCAAAACGCTCTCAAATAGCGTTTGACAAAGATAAACAGTGAAGTGTCAAACTTTCCTCTAATGAAAGATTCAGTCTGCATTGTAGCGAGTATTCAATTTCTACGAATTCCGACTCGCTACAACATGTGTTTTTTGGCAAATATGACAACTCTGTTTCGCAATAAATATCATCCACCGTACCACACTGATGGCCTCTGCTCTGTGCTCAAATGGCTGCAATCCCAAGCCGCAAATTTGAATGAGATTCAGTGAGCGCAGCTCCATTTTTTGCAGCCGTAAGAGTAAAATTCGTCACACAATTTACGGGTGTAGCAACTGTGACTGTGTGAGAAAAAAATGATTTATTCATGAAGAATGGGAGAAACCAGGAGAAAGAGCGTTTGTTGTATGAAGCATTAAAATACCATGATGCTCTTCCTAGCATTGTTTTCCATTGCTTGGAGATCATTAAAAATTTACTTTGGAGTGTATGAAACATTGCAACTCTGTTGTTGTGTATTTAGATAATGAAGACCCTCTCAATTAAAACATCCCTGTACCAAAATCACAAATAAAACTGATTAGCGCTCAATCCGAATAAATTGTGTTGTAGCTAGCCCAACCTATTATTTTGCTTTTACCTAACTCCTAGCTCAAAACCTCTAAGCCCAGAAAATGGCTTACTATTACACTTCTTCGGAGTTTCTACCTCCAGCACTCTAATGTAAAAGCACACAGACACAGGTAGGTATAAAGTTTTTAGAAATTATCTTTGGATTTGAAGTTTCATCGCAAGATCTCTGCCTAATGGTAATGACCATATTATTGCCAACGATTACAATAAAAAAGTAACTGACGCTTTATGGTTTATTAGACTCTTTAGGCATGTACATACATACATATGTACATTATTCATGAGGTTTTTGGTGTAAGAATTAGCGCTCCCCATCACAAAGGCTACATTCCGCTCATGTAAGTTGCAAGTAAATGTGCTATTCCACAGCTACACAGCAACATCCTGTGTAACCGTGCGTAGCCAGAGAGTTCTTTCACTAAAATATTTATACGCTCTGTTAGAACATGCATGTATGGTGTCGTATAGGCGGCACTTATTGGGAACGTCTATGACGGCATTACGTATGATCTAATGCACACAAAATCATGGCAAACGAAACCCGTCATGTTGCACATTGAGCAGATTGCACAAGATTTTACTTATAGATCTATTATCTCATCTAATTAAAGGAAGCTTTCGTGTAAAATAACAAGAACAGGAGGAAACAACAGGTCAAATAATTTTACTGCTCGCTCAACTCATACTGAAGCTAAACACACACATATATATCCACGTGGGAAATTATGTTATGCACCATGACTGCACATGAGAAAACTGTGAACAACCGGTAGTCATTATAGTTCCTCCAATGTTGTTTTTGTCAGCAGAGAACTACTACCACCTCGGCTAATTCGGAACCATTTTCAAGTATCGGAGCGAACTACGCTGGAATTTTCCCCTCGCATGGCTCTAGCTAGTGGGGAAACTCTAGTTAAGTTACAGATTAATGGTATAGATAATAAAGCTGAAAACATACAGATTTTGTTATTGTTACCTTGGCGGAACGTGGTCGATTGTCGGTGAACAAATTTGATCATATGCGGAGAACGACATGAATGAAAGTTATCGGGCATTTACATCTCGCTTGTTGGAGGGATAGAAGTGATAGGACAGCCACACAACCAAGGTGGTGTGGTGTTATCAAGCAAATGTAAATGGAGTCATAAATTGGTGCATTGTTGGCCTGTTAGAATGTATGCAAAAGCTTATGACGTTGGTCTATTCCACATTATTTCTATGCTTGTCTATTAGAGTTGGTTTGTTGAGGTAGTAACAAAATAATGCATTGTTAGCCTGTCAGAATGTATGCAAAAGCTTATGACGTTGGTCTATTCCACATTATTTCTATGCTTGTCTATTAGAGTTGGTTTGTTGAGGTAGTAACAAAATAAAAACTTTCACTTTCATATACATTTCGTTAATAGAGAAAGTAAATATTTTAAATCTCGTTTGTATCTAGTTATTTCACTGTTACCTACAGCTAAAAAATAACTGTAAAATAATGTTCCTACTCAAGCCAATTATTTTCAGTTTAGTGTAATACACTACTTTTTGATTTTTTAAGCTTATAATTTATACAACACCATTATAGTAATGACTGTAGAATTGCTAAGGATTCACAGACTTTGTTGCTATAATTTGAGCGCGTCAGCTGCAATCCCATATAGACTACCGCATGTGTTATAATGTATGTGTAGCAATTTGCTACTGTTTCACGTAATATGAGAAGCTACGGATTTTGTCAGAAACGAAAATAGCAAAATGAGAAAGCACCAAAAACTACGAGCTGAAACAAGTGATAAAGAACGAGTTTCTTACCAATTCGTATGACTTGTGGAAGTGAGAGGACGTTTTCAAAACTCCAGTAAAGTAGGAGAAGCAGGGAATCGAGTCTCATTGTGCTATTTGCATAGCATACTACTACCTGCGCTGCTTTCTCTAGCAACAATGGCTGGCGACTTGGATCGACTGCTGCTTCTTTACTTCCTTTGCTTGTACAATGATGAGGTCAGGAAGATTACATGATGTTGCTGGTTTTTGTTTGAAGTTTCGTAAAGATTTTAGGTAAAGGATTTAACTCAACTCCGTCTAGTGTTCAGCTACGAGGTATGCTAAGTCAGTGTCTCGAAATCAAAACACCGTGTCACTAAAATTCAGAGCATGTAATTTGAGTCACTCAGGTAGCTACTTATTTTTGAGAGAGAGGAAAAGACGGAACATTGCCCATGAACCGTTTAAAGAGCCAGAGTAAATCCACATTGGGTCTGGAAAAGCATCAGGAATGTGTTCGTGTAACAAGTAGGCCGAATAACTAGAGTTTGGTTCATCGAATTTTACTTTCACCACCTGTACTTCTTGAGGCACAGTGTTCTTAGCGCTCTTTTCATTATATCGTAATTGCAATGTTAAAGCTCACTCGAGAAACAGGGCAAACTTTTTTGATAATACGAATAATTGGTGGTATAGGCTTGGTAAACTATATTATCATCAGTTTTCGAATTCGTAGTTGAAGAGGGAGCGGGAAAGAGAGAGATTGAGGTGATACATGAAACTAGAAAGAGTAACTTTTTACCTTCATTCTGGTTGGGATGGGATGTGATGGTGGTGATTATGTACGTTGTCTTTTGCCCGCTACCTGCTGGCTCTGTTCTCTCATTTTGTGGTCTAGGATTTGGATGGTGACCAAAACGACACTTAAACTGACAGCCGGCTTTCTGCACTCAAACTTGGAAGTGAGTGCAGAACAAAGCTGGTAATAACAACTTTGTGGTTTGCAAAAGAGAAAAAGGAGTAGCCAGAAGTCAGAGAAGTGGTAGATCTTTCTTTTTGTAGACAAGCAGAAATCCGTGGTAGGACCCTATTTTTTGTAGCACCTCGTTATACTTAGTTTTCTATCATATAATCCACTTGTACATCAAAGTACGTATGTACATACCTACTTTATACATTAAAAGTAGCAGTGCATAGTTGATAGTGCGGGGAATATACAATCTATAGTTATTCCCAAGTTTACTATTTTTCCAGACTTACTTCTGTTTAATAATTTTTATTGCAATTGAGTAGCAGTAGGGAAAGCTTAGAATAGCATGGAATAATCTTTTTCCCATGCTACGTGAACGCATAAACGTGGATTTTTTCCTGAATTGTTCCACTTGCTCCTGATCTTTTGTATCATTTACAAACCGTATGGTATATAAGTAGGCAGTGATCTTAAGTTGCGTCTTAGGCCAAAGGTAAAGGTAATCGTTTGGAATTATACTACAACTTTTCTTATATAAGTTAGATCTGAAGCTGTTCAGCTTAGGGGTAATGTGACTCGGATTTAAATGTTACTTTTATACAAATGTACATCACATTTTAATGAATGTAGAAGCTCATTCATCTCAAAGGAC
>JAANSM010000915.1:0-22188 GCA_036850725.1 Orchesella villosa | reverse complement strand
AACAAGTCGTGAAAAAGGATACTAACCCGCTAACACCCCCTCGACATAGTTAAAATCCTCTGCTCAACTACACTGCATTATTCGGAGTTTGGCCAAACAACTAGCAATTCGCTACTGCTTCAGCTAAAGGGACAAAATGCGAATGGATGGATTCTTTCAGTTCTCAGGGTTGTTGTAGTAGTAATTGGCCACCAGCTTTTTACTCTTACGTATCTATTGCAACTAGCTTGCATTGAAGGAGTATATTGATAGTATGTGCCAGCAAAGTTTTCCGCGTAGGGATATAGTTAGTAGTATTTCTTCAAGGCTAACTTTGATTCCAATTGTCTCGTCTAACAATTTTCTCATTGAAGTGAGCGGAACAAGGAAGGCTGGAATGAAAAGGAATTCGTCGCAACGGAAAACTTATTGCCTTTGTGTCGAGAAAGTTCAGTAACACTTTGTATTTCTGGAGGATGCAAGTGTGTATATATACGTAAAAGGTACGTGTGGTTCAATGCTTAGTTCTGGTTGCAATGTCGAATCTCTATATTTCTCTTCCTGCGTCCCAGAAATCTTGATATAGGAAAGCGAAGGCCATGTTACACACAGCTGTAGTTGGAGAGAGTTAACCAATAAATAGAACACGTCTTTCTGTCACCATTTATTTATTTACCTCGGACAAACTCCTAAAACACTTGCTCCCTTTCATTATATTCATGTAACTAAAAATGTATCTATCTGAAGTTGCAATGGGGAGCAAAGTATACAGCGCCAGAAGGATTTATTACTACAATAGCTAGTTGACTCAATCAAGGTTACTCTGCACTTGCTGTCTTTCTAACTAACACACAAAAAGAAGAACTACACCAAACCACTCGTGTAGTAAATACGCACCACTCCCTCACACAACTGCATTTTTTTCTTTTTGTACACAATTTTTTGGGGCTACCGTTATTTGTTTCTCTGTCTAAATTTAGCACAGGGGTAATAATGCTAATATCCTTTACACAATGTATGGTTATAGACTTTCCCCTGCAAGAAAAAAGAAAAATCTTTACACAAGCTGGAACATAACATGGGAGCACTTTCTTTTTTTAATATTACACGTCGAGAAAAAGTATGCAAAGGAAGTAGCTTAAGAGAGTACCACCAGCTGTGAGTTAAGCGTGTGTACATGCCATTCACCACAAAAAATGTGATCTTTCTCCTCCGTCCGTACTTCATCTCATGAGTTAATGTTATGTACCTCAATGATGAATGTGATGGGATGAGGCTCACGAGAATACAATGCAGAAAAAAATGCGTTGGGTTTTAGGCACTTTAAAAAAAAATACAGAGCATCGACCTTGTTTTTGTTGTCCTTCGTGAATATCTTTTTATCTAGTTGTTGTTGTTGTTTGTAGCAAGGCGATACTGCATTTTCATACCAAATTGCAGTTTTTGTCAATTTCGGCCATAGTGTAGAAAGGGATATTAATGATGCTTCATTGAAATGGCCCTTGGACAATAAGAAGTTAATGTGAGGATTAGATGTGACCATTTGCAAGGTATTGTTCGAAACGCAACGCTATTATAGCGGTCTGCCAACCCCTCTTTTGTTTTACTTTAAAGCAAATGCTTTTCTCTTCCAAAAAATGGAGTAGAAATCTGAATGCGCTGCGTAAAACACATTTTTCAACTGAAATAACCTTGTAACAATGTTACACCAAGGTATATATATATACATATATCCAACGAAGTTGAAACGAAATATCTCCAACAACAACTTGTTTCTTTTTCTTTGCGTAGTTCGTATACTCTTCTTCTTTTCTCTTTTTTTTAAAGAAAAAGTTGATAGTAGATAAAGAAGTGGTCCCGGGCGTACGAACTGCGTGCCCTTTGCAGCATGTCTGCTTATCAAACTTGAGACTTGTCTACCTACATGTCTTGTCTATCTAGAGAAAAAACGGAAATGCAAAAGTAACCAGCCTGAAGCAGGTACATGCTGCGAATATCGATGCATCATCATTCATTCACTTTTTCTTCCGCTACCATCACTTTTTTCTCATAATGCATGCATACACTGCTACACAATCCGCCAAGATCCTGAATATTTTTTTGCTGTTAAGACTTCATGAATATTATGATCAAGAAGGTTGTCTGCATATAATAATACTTTGGTACTTGCCACCGTTTGTAATACAGAGATAGTTTATGTATTCCTTCAAGTGTTGTTCAAAGTTTATACAACCTTAGTCCCATTTCGGTTAGTGCAACAGCTCAAGAAAAGCCCATTCATGTCTGCTCTTCCGGAAAAATTGGACGACGATCTAAGTTGATGATGAAATGATGTCGAGTTGGGATGCACCGATACTCCTCAACATTATAAAACCATATATTATCTTATCATGCTTATATTATCCGGGAGTAGCTCACCACAGTCGCCATACATTCCTTATGATAATATCATCATATCATATTGAGGATGATATATTGTGCTAAAATATTATTACAATTCTAAAAGCATCGTGCTCACCACCCTTTTCTCATAGAGTCATTCATCCATTCACGTCTGGTGAGCGCACCTTCCTTTATTCAATGCCATGATACGAATCTATATTATGTAAATCAACGGCCTTGTTATTTTTGTTGGGTAAGCAAATGCAGTCATCAATGTGGAAAAAACTGGAAATGGTCACGTTGCGAGGGAGAATGAAACGGGGAGGAAATGGTTGATTGGATCAATTTCATGCTGAACTCACATCTTTTAAACTTCAAGTTCATGGCCAACGCTAAAAGAGCAAAAGGGGGCTGCTTTTGTATACTCACATTCATTCTTTACAACTTTAATCCGGATGTTACATTAGTGAAGGTTTTAGACAGTGGGGAAAGGCTGTTGGGTGGATGCTACGGGCAATTCATTAGAATGAGTCAATCTCTTACTATAATCGCTGATGATATGAATTGAGACAGCAGAAAATAAGAGCTGTTGTGATCACCTGTAAAAGTACATCTCATAATATTACTTTCGTAATGCGGTAAAACGATGGAATTATAGGGTTCATTCACATTGGCGAAAACCAATTTGTCGAATTGGCAAAATGATACAAAAAATGGTACAAATATCCAATAATAATTTCAATTTTGCCTAACTTATCACAATGCTGATGAATTGTACACACAACAGTCACAGAATCAAAAATACATTTCTCGTTTTCATGGCTTAGTTTTACACAATTACTTACTTAACACCAAAGTATACTTTACACTTTCAATTCAAAGTATACTTTACATTTCAATTCTCAAGCAATAATTTAAAAAAATATACGTCAGAAATAATCTTATGTATGAAACATCTTCTGTTTAACTACAATTTAATCTTTAATGAAATAACTTCACAAATTTATTCGTGCAGAATGAGTGATAATGTATTAAAAAACAGGAATGACTGCCATCTCTGATTCAAATCGTTTAATGTCATCATCAGTGCCTTCGTCATTCATCCCTTCATCTACTTCAATTCTGTTTCGAGCCCAACTGAACCTGAAGGGAGATTGAGCATTTGACAAAGAGAAGCGAGCACAAGCACTGAGAATGTAAATCTGTGAAATCAAACAAGAAATATTTTTCTGTATGAATAGGTTCATAGCTACCTAAACATATTAGCCGTAAGCATATTACTATGGTAGTATGTATGTATTTCTAAATAGCACCGCTAGTTCTGGAACAGATTCGTCTTCATAATATTTATTAGCAGTGGGGGAGGCAAAGAGGAAAACTGGGCCGGGATTTGGCAATTCCCTCTTATTACTATGGTCGTATGTATGTATTTCTAAATAGCACCGCTAGTTCTGGAACAGATTCGTCTTCATAATATTTATTAGCAGTGGGGGAGGCAAAGAGGAAAACTGGGCCGGGATTTGGCAATTCCCTCTTCTATTATATATTCCTATCTTTCGCTTTTACTCTTCCTTTCACTCTCACTCCCTTTCTCCCACTCGTTTACCATGTGACATTTTGCCCTTACTCTTCCTGTGTTCCTCAAGTACTGCTCTAATAATTACCCTGAGTACTACATTACCCATGAAAGGCCATTCATAAAAAAGAAGAGTTATGTGAGCTGCTCCTATCTGTGTAAATACTGCAACTCTTCTCCTTTCTCACTTTTCCCTTTGACAATTATATAGTAGAACCGAGACCAGTCTCACTTTTGAAGCAATAGAGAAACAGTCACAGTTATGCATAGGTAATTATTTACAAAGAATGAATAGGTTTGATTCGGCATATTTAGTTTGCCGCAGTACAACGGAAAAAGTGACATATTATCGGCTGCTACGCACATTCTTTCTTGGAAAAGACAAGGGACAAGAAAGAAAGAATAAAATTGGGAACATAGGGTCAAGTGTTGTGGTTCCAGTCAAATGTGAGTATTTGTCATCCACTTAGAAGCTCAGTGAAGTAAGTAATAGCAGCTCTACCTACTTCAACCGCAACATAAATGCTCTCAAAAATGGTATACTATAGTTCTGATCCGGATGTCAAAAGAAGTACGATACTTCGTTTCTTCAGTTTGGAAGTTATATGTTTATTATATTGTGGTAGAAATATACATAACCCCTTGCCTAGCATTGAATGTAAAGTATAAAANTTATTATATTGTGGTAGAAATATACATAACCCCTTGCCTAGCATTGAATGTAAAGCATAAAAGGTAGCACACGCAGATTATGACACTTGAGCCGCTTTTCTTTTGATAAGCTTACTTGAACTACCACCATGTTGTCGGTTTGCTTTGCTTGGCTGCGGTTACTGAGACTAAGCAGACAAGACAAGCTGAGGAAGAAAGAAGCAGGCAGGTACATGATATTATGCGTGATATTATAAGAGAAATCTGTTGAGGACAAGGGAGAAAACAATGTTGTGGTTACTATGCATGTCAAGGTACTTATGTTGCTCTAGATCTCTTGAATATTCACATGGATTTTACATAAGTTAAGACAGTTGTGGCGATGCCAGTGGTGGCGTAAGGCCCACAGGGAAAGGTAAAGGAAGGGAAGGAGTGGAATGAGATGCAAAGAAAAAGACGTTCATTCTCTTCCTTTTCCAACTCCAACAGCAGTAGTAGAAGAACACGGAAGAGTGTAGGAAGTAGGAAGAATGGAATTGTATAACAAGTGTGTGGTTACGTTTTTGAGACAGAGAGTAAGGGAAAGTAACCACCATGAGGATTACATCTTGTGGAATATCATCATCTGTCGTATAAGAACTTGTATGAATATATATAGAGTAGAAAGAATCTTGAGGCAAAAAAGCAGTGTAACAGCAGCACTAACAGAGTGGTAGTAAAAGACAAGGAGACGATCGTCCTTTTTCTCTCCGTCCCATTGTAGCCGTCACCTTTGCACGCTCTGTCAGTTTATTCTTGTCCCAAAAACTGGAACTTGACTTTTGTTTCTTGTCTTCAATTCCACTTACGTATGTCTTCCTTTCCTGTGCATCTTAAGGCGATGGAAGATGTGTTCGTTGCGTCTGCTTCTTCTATATAGGTATGTTTGTGTGTATAGGAAACAGAATAATATAGACGTTTTTCTGACCACACATTTCCTTCTACTTAAAAGGGAAAGTCTACTGTCTATTGTCTCCAAGAAATGTATCTTGGCCAGATGTCTTTACGGGCTTTGGATGTCTCCTGAATTGCTCATGGGAGAACGTGGGGGAAAAAGAGAGAGAAAAAGTCTTTAAAATCTTGACAGCCATGAAGGAACCAGGAACCAATCTCCAACATTCTTCCCTCGCCATCACCAATCTAAAATGTCTATCTGTGTTTCTTGGTTTGGGCTTGAGTCATCGGGCTTTATACCTGAGATTTGTCATCATATGGCAAGAAGGGAAGGGGAAGCTGGGAAGGAAGATTCAAGGAAAATTTCTATTTCACTTCCGACTTTTGACTTTTCTCAGGGATTTATCCACTTATTTCTGACATCAATTAGCAGGACGCAGGTGGCTTTGTTTCTCTGTCAACCTTTCACAGCTTTCTTTCTTTTCTCGTAATTCATTTTATTTGACGTTGATTCCCTTCATGAAGTTGGAAGAGAAAGTAGGCGATTGTTTTTTTCTTCTTCAAACGTTTTTCTTCTCTAGTTGAGAGAATTGGGTCTAAAAAAGGGTTGAATATATTCACGTTCACGTGCATTCACTCACGTTTATCCTATTCAACAAATTAGATGTTGTTACTCAAACAGCAGCTAATGAAGTTACACCCTTTTTCATATTAGTTAAAACAGCTCGAGTTAAATTCATGTAAATAGGAGAGAAAAGGATATCATCTCATAGCATCAAAAAGGGGGGTCTTTTTGAAGTTTGGAAATTCGTATTTTCTATCGAAAGGCAAACTTTATACTTTCACAAAGCTCACTCAACTTGATTCACTTCGGTTCTCCAGGTTTATTTCGGATGTATGAGCGACGGGTGGGGAAATAGAGATAAGGGTGAAACGGAAACCAACTTGAGTAGTTGGTGGCTGGTGGTGTGGCATGCTCTCGTAATAAGTTAAAGTGCGTGATGTGATGCTAGCCTAGCGTTGATATATATAATGTGGGTGTAGTGTGTATATAATATGCAGTCTCGAGTCATATGAAATGCAATCCATCCACAGAGAAAGGGAGAAAACTCCTTTTGCGCTTTTAGAATTTAGCCAAAAAGTCAGTGAACATTAAATTGTTAAGGCTTTCTACCCAAAAATTAGAGACTGTAGCGAAGAAGGAAAGCGAGATACAGACTCGTACAAGTTTACAGCAGCAAGTTGCGAGTTTCAACTACTTTTTGATATTTTGATGTCATGATATCTTGCATATACACACACTATACTCCATAGTTGAAGTAAAAACTTGGGTTTGCTACTAACATGTATAAATATAAATATTATAGGTGCTTTTAAAGTGTGTGTGTGTGTATCATAACACGGCAAATAATAATTGTTTAACATGTTCTCATGAATCTTGGAGAGGGGAGACACGGCACAACTAATTGCAAGCTATTCATCATCCCAATATGCTAAAAACTTTTAGGACCACAATATTGCACACAAAATTACAACTATACAACAAGTTAAAATGCCTTCATGCCTCATTCATATGGACATGGAAAATTTTGTCGGCTCGTAAAATCCTTTGGAGAAGATATGCATAAAAGTCTCTGACTCAGTTTTCCTATTACAACTGGAACCATGAGACCTGACGTGAAACCTAGTAGCCTTGCACATTATGCACACCAGCGGGTTACGCAGAAAAAAGGGAGCACAGCTGGGATGATGATGATATGAAGAGTGAACATGCTTTCTTGTTTATACTTATTGGTCGTGTGGTGTGTGTGTGTGTGTTGCTGCTGTTGTGTGTTTAACGTTTAATGTTCGTATCCACCTAATTTTTAAAAGACCAAATATAGACACAGCTTCGCTCTCCCTCTCCTTACTAAAGAGTTGCATCCGAGTGAGGATGGAGAAAGAGCCATAAAACCATTGATAGATTTTGCATTGCATGCACTATCATATCCTCTTGATATTCTGGGTAGAAGCTATTGAGTGAGAATAATGTGCTCGAGATTTTAATCAGGGAATGGAGAGGCAATAACAGATGCATTTGATATTTATAACATTTACATGATCACATTTGATATTTATAACATTTACATGATCACATTTCATTGGCTTTCCCCACAAACACTAATGCATATCCAATTCAACGGAGAAATATATTCTGGGTATGAGATCACGCAATGTTTATAAGAAAAATCTAAACATATCATTGGGGTGGAGGAGGAAAGCGAAAGCGACTTAATTTGTTTCCGTATCAAGTTAGGTATGGAATGTATACACTATTATGTAACGTAAAATTGCTACGTACATCCACGGTTATCCACAGCACAGCTCATTTGGACGGACAGACAAATAGAGAGAAATATGAATAAGTTTTCCCCTCATAATAAATGAGCATAGAAACTCAACTTTTACTCAAATTTTACGCTCTAGCCGCATACCCATGTACTTTACATGTGACCAAAAATATTACTTTCAGGATAGCGGTGGTATTTTTGGTTTAAGCGTTTAATAAACATATTACATGCATGCATGGGTTGTTGGTGAAGGTATATGCATGCATCACTGCAATCTTTATCAAGCAATACCTGTCCTTGTGGAGTTTACGGCATGGTTTCCAAACCACAAGTACCACCAAACCATATGAATTATTCAGTGTCAACTCTCTGTAACTCTGTAGCGGCATGTAATTTCCTCTAATCCACAAAAAAGGAATGTTGAAGAAAAAGTGAAAGTTGAAGAGGTAGAGAGAGAAACTTCATGGTAAAATGTAAACATGTACATTTTCCTTTCTACTTTTTTTTGTGTCTACAAAAACTATTCTATTGAACGTATGAAATTCACGTCGATTACAAATTAGAAGTGTTGCCATACGTGCAAGACCACCCCAACTGCAATTATCCAGGTTGTGCTTGCAATCCGGAATTGAGGTTTGCCTGAGAAGAAAAGGGAAAGAAAAAAACTGCAGTCTTTATTACTCAAGTCCTGCGGTTGATATAGCACTGGTCCTAAATGACCTTCCGGAAGTTACACAATGTCTAGGGGATTCATTCCTTCGTGGGAAGCCTACGCATTTCACAAGAGCAGTCGTGGTGGTGGTGGATTTTGTGTCTGCTGTGGCTACCTTAGCAATACTCTGTCTCCCTATATATATTTAGCAAATGGTTGGTTACACAGAATTATACGTGGTTCCCTTCGGTGTGAACACACACACATGTCGAGTGAGCAGAATGGAAGGAGTGAAAGTTGAGCTGGTATACACACAGGGAAAAAATTGAAAATGATGCTGATGGTGATGCAAAGGTGTAATATAATGTAACTTCTTAAAATACTTTTTCCTTCGCTTCCTTTGTATCTCGATCATTTGGCTTGCCTTATTATTACCACTTTTTTGGGGAGGATGCGATGGTTGCGGTGGTGTGTAAGTAAGAGAAGGAATGCAGAGTGGGTGCATCTTCATGCATTGTATTGTCAAGCTCAAGACATTGGCAATAGAGGAAAGTGTAATAATAGTAATAACACAGTGGTTAACTCTTCATAACGATAAAAAGAAAGTCAACCTAAAGCTCAGTCGTTACACGTATACATAACTATAATGTTGGGTTGGTGTAAAGAAAGTGCACAAGGAAAAAAGTTTCCATACTTTCCTTCCCCCCATGCCTGCCTTTTTTCGAAAGAGTTCTTTTTACAACAATTGAGAAACAAGAGTTTACGATCCCTCCAAACAAAAGTTGGAGTTATTTTTTTTCTTACAAAAATTTCATGCTAGGTTATACTTATGTACAAGCAATAATACCATTCCATACCAATAGCACCTTTATTCGTTGATTTCCTTTCAACAGTTTTCCCTTTTTCTTTTCTACCATTTAGCAAAGAATAATATGTATCTTGAGATGAGTAAGTGAGTCGAACTTTTCAATACAGAGAGAGATAGATAGATAGATAGACACATCCACAAAGTTTGTCCTCTTCCTGTGATCCAGCCTCTGAACTTCCCACTTTCAGTTTATATTTGGAGTACATAAGGAGACACATAAGAATATAGTATATATTCAATGTACTTGGTAGATAGTTGGGTAGCTTTCGGAGTTACTATTGGCAAGTATGAAGTGAAATGTAAAACTGAAAGGTTTAGCAAAAGTGTTTCCAAGTTATTTGTTATTTTTTTGTTGTTGAAAGCCTCAATTTCTCTAGAACAATATTAGAATGGTAAAAATTGAACCTGCATTATTTAGTAGATTCTGCTTCTTCTCTTCTATTACCGAGTTTGGGGAGATGTAGAAAATTGAAATTTTAGAATGTGATGATTATATTATTTTATGTAAGTTATGGGATACAGGATATGAGCTGAATTCAACATTTTTATCCAGAATATTACCTGAGTTCTTCTGTTTCACAGTGACAAAAGAAATATAGTGATAGTCAAGCTACACGCACTTGTAGCTAGCTGTATTAGTTCAAGACAAGCTTAATTGAATTTAGCAAACAGAAATATTTTGTCATTGCCATGCTTATGTCACTCCTTCTTGTCTCTTGACAGAAATGACGGAGTGTGAAGGAAAATAGGAGAATTTGAAACAAGTGTTTTATACATAAATATATATATAAGTAAGAATGTATGGGTAATACCTGTTAATCATACAAAAGAAAACATGAAACGAATGCACACTATTTTCACTTACAAAAAAGGCCACACGACAACTACAAAAAGGGGAGTGTGGAGTCTACAACTGAGAAATATTGGTGATGATAGCATTGGAGCGGAAACTCTGAGTTGCTTTCCAATTTTCCGTCATTCCATTTTCCCGTAGTAGATTGAAATAGTAAACTCTTTCACCCTCGGAACGACGAAAACTACATGCATTACATACGTAATCGGGAGCTGAGCACTGTTCACTTCACCCGTTTCCGTTGTCATTTTCTGGCACTTCCGAGAAAAAATATAAAACATCTCATTTCTCCAACATAGCTGCATGCTTGGCCAAAATGTGCGTAGTTCTAGTGAATTTACTTACTTTCTCCAGATCGTTGACATCAGAACAAAAATATAGTTCTAAAAATAAATTGTATCCTATTTACCTATTTGTGCTCATATTTATATATACAAATATATATATTCTATTTACGTTCTGTTCTAAGTATGAACTATTTATATTATTAGTTTTGTATTCTTAATCTCCTCTATAAATAAGTCTACTTGACTTTGTCAGTAAGAAATTTCCTTCTAATTACCGACAGGATATTACAATACGGTGCCTGCTATATTTTTTTATATTACATGAGCTAAAAATGTATAAGAAAACCTTTAAACTGGGAACTAAACTTGTCGAAAAATGGAGGTCGAAAAAAGAAACGCATTTCCCCTAATTTTTGACTGTTTCAGTGAACCCGTTTTTTGACAGAAAAATTATGATTTGAGAATGCCTTTTCGACTACTTATCCCTTCAACACGAGCGTTGCATTCATAATGAAGGAATACAGTCGTCTATTCTTCAATGTAAACAAAAGTCTGAACGCACATTATTTATTAGTTGGATAACTATTATCCCAGTGTGGTGTAAGCGAAAGGTCAATATATCATGTGAAATTAGTCCTTTTGCAAATGAGACATGTCATTTCTTGCTCAAACTTCCCAGTGGGATAGAAATAGAACAAATGGAAGCTTGGATTTTTTTTGTAAGTGTAGACTTTCTGTTCCCCTGATTGTTCAATATGCGACTGATGACTTAAGAAACCGTATGAAAATAAATATAAAAAATTGTGCTAGTCCTAAAAGCAAATTGATTTAGCAGCTCATGGACAGCTTCAATATTTCATTCGGTTTTTTTTTGCTTTCACGATAAAATATGAAATGACTTTATTTGCATCTCCTTTCCTTTCCCATTTTTTCAGCTGGTGTGAAAAAGAAAACCTAACTGACGATGAGTGTAGGTTTTCCTTGTTTTTTTCTACTATATATACTGTATAATAAGAATGAAGTTACATGGGGGAGAGGACATAGAAGGAAGAACCAATTTTTCTTATTTTGATTTTCTTTTCTACAACTGAGCTGGCAAAAAGCCCCTTTCAAATATACATCCGGCAGGAAAGTGTTATTAGGATGATATGGCGTAGGAAAGCGAGTTTTTGAGCAGCATTTCTCGTAAAGCACCATATCTGACCGACTTGATTCCTAGCAATTCTTGCATTTTCTTAGCATACAAAGTAGCATGACAAATGGGCATCATAAAAATGCAAAACAATGTATTAAAGAAATGTATATATAAAAGTGGAGCCTGTTATTTTTGGAGTTGATACTTTGCCTTAGGTCTTCACTCAGTCTGACATTTGTTGGTGTCGGACACCCTAAACTGTCACAAATCGTCTTGGAAATATGCAAACATAAACTTGTGCCGGTCACCAATGAATGAAAATATGAAGCTATGAAATTACTATGGGACGCTTTTCGTTCTTAATATCTTTTTCCAGTGCGTTGCTGCTATATGTAAGGTTGTCTTTTGGCTTGGGTATGCCAGTGTTTAAATTCACTTGAAATTTCTTCTGGTATAATTGATTCTCCTGAGCAAACTAGCTTTTATCATGCCGCTTTGTTCGTCGTAGTATAGTAAGGTAAATTACGACGATTTTGTGATTTGACCTTGAAAACTGATACCCAAGAAACAGAAAATTACGACTCGGCTCAGCGCTTCAAGATTGAAGGTACGACGCAATGAATATTTTGAGTAAATTGAGGGGTGCGTGAGACATTGCTTTTGTAAGAGATTTTTCGACGGTCACTAAAGTAAATGAGGACTCGTCTAACGACTCTCTATTCGAATCTGCTATTATCTTCTGTTCTTCCGTGTTTGGCTCATGAAATTTCAAGTAACTTCTTTGTATAGCTGATTTGCTGACTAAGCTTCCAACTTTCCAATGGTGGGAAAGGTGACGTGAATTTTTTTTTGCCTCGACGTATAACTGAAATGTCTATAGTGTATGGTGTAGTTGGTGAACAGACACAAATTGTAAACATTAGGTTTATGTTTTAAACTAGCAGTCTGATTATTTTTCGGTTCGCTACAGCCACTTTCTTCATGCTACACAGTTGCACCAATTCTATTGCATTGCATTCATGACGTAATGAATTTACCATGATCATGAAAAGAAAGAGGAGCTCAACCCAGACTCCTTTGGCTTTCTCTTTGTTCAGCTATATATATTTCTTCTGTCTTCCTACTAATATACAAGTGAATGAGTCACGCACAATTCACAGTTGAGCAGGAAACCAAAGGTTTATAAAATCAACGCAAGCCATTCAAGCGGAAAAAGTTTAAGTAAACTTACCCTTTGCTTGTCTTCAGTTTAAGCATCATGGTAAATTGATGACATTGGCAAAATCAAAAGAATGGCTTGTTGAAGCTTGGATAGAGATAGAAGGTAAAATAACTCTTTCCAGCTGCACATGAAAATGTGCAGTGCAGAAAAAAATCTATTGGATTGAGCAACGCATATGTGCATTCTGATTTGGAAGACAGAATTAAAGTTGGAATGGAACAAGGACAAGCTCTGTTGATTCATTAATTTCCGCCTAACTGATTGCATTCATAACCTAATACTGATGTTTCAAGTTCATTTCGCATTGCGTTCCCTCCCCCCACCAAACGCATTTCTCCCAGTCACTTACTGATCATCATGTAAACGGATTTTTGATGCTGATTACTCCAACATTATTAGCAGGAAAGGATTTTGTCAGCGTGATTGTGCATTTACCAATCTATTATTTTGACGGCACATGCAATCAAATCATAATGTGTATTTTGTTTTTACAGGTTCAATAGCAGTAATTTGGGAGGACTGGTGGACGTACGATGGTATTTCGGGTAAGTAGAAAAAACTTTTTATTTTTACTCTGTGATGAGCGGAATGGGTTTTTTATAAATTGGATTTTTAATTAGGACCGTCGGTAGGTTTATGAAATGCTAGATTTGATAGTAGAAATAATTTTTAACTAAAAAAGTCGATAAAAAATGCAAACAGAGAGTAACTGAAATAGACAATGAACTGCAAACATAATCGCATCATAATCCACACACGTCATAAACCTAGCTGGTAACTTATCTCAGCTCACCGATTTTCGTTAGCACTTTCTTTATAGTGAAAACCCCGGAAACGCTGCGTAGAATTCACATACAAGAATTAAGTTTGAACGGTTCCAAAGTTTCTCTGGGATTTAACCTGGACGGTGCGTAGTTTATGGTGATGTGTGAATTGGGGTTGGTAGAACCAGGCAGGAAGTGTGTATTCGGAGGTTACAAGCGAGACGAAAGGATATAATGTATCATCGGGATGTTTAAGTTTTTAGCTTCCTTCCGTTACGTTACTTTACACGAGAGAAAGTTGGGTGATAGTTGGTGGCTTTGTAAAATTACTGCAACCGACAAGCGAGAATGATCAGAAATGCACGACACGGTTAGTTCTGTAAGACGTGTACTGCTTAACCACGGCACATGTCATTCTGTACGTATACATTGTACGCATTGTGTATACACGTATATTCAAACCCTTTCTTCTATTTTCGTTGGAAAACAACAAATTGAGAGTGAGTTCCGTTTGGAAAACGTACATAACCTTTGGTCGTAACGATAACAAAAGTAACAAAATTCAAAACAATGCTTTAATCCCATCAAGTTTACAATAAAGACACAGTTTAAAGGTTTAAAACCATTAAAAATTACTCTTAAAATCACGCAATTACTCAGCAATCAACATCGTTAGAAAGTATTTGACGAAAAGATGTTCTCTTCCCAGATATTGAAGCCATATACAAGTAATAAAATGTAGAAATTAAATAAATTTGTTTAATGTAAACTTAAGCTAAAGAAGAACAACACAAACAAATCCTTTCCTTCAGGGAGTCAAAGTTCTATTACGATTATCGTCGTTTTAAAATTTGAATTAACATGATATGATAACTAACATAGGAAACGGATAGTTAGTTTCCGTGGGGGAAACTTGCTTTCGAACAACCGGAATATAACTTTGCTAGTTTTAAAGTAACAGTTTGTTTCCTTTTTTAGAACAAGCAGTAAAGGTTATATAAAGCTATGTGTACGTCTTGATTTTCCAGCTCCTTACACATCTTATGGACAACTCTATTAGGTGTACCCTTTCCCTCCTTTTTAACATGAATACATACATTCTTGAAATGAATGTAACATATAGTTTTCAACAAACAAGGACTTTGAGCGTTCCTCTCTACTTATTCTTTTGGACTTTTCTTCTTCTTCTTACCACCGCTACTTTTACTCCAGCTAAATTTACTACACTTTGGGGACGCATTCCAGAAAATAGCTCTTTTCTCCTCCTTCCTATCATCCATCCATACGTAACTAGTTGTACAAAAGTGAAGCCTGCACGCGAAGAGAATGGGATGAACGTGTGTATATATTGTATTCCTCTTCCGTTCCCTTTATTTTTATACATTCCTCGGACTTGTTTTAAGTATGAATCTTGCTAATAAAGAGGAAGAAAGTGAGCGTTACGCTCGCACTTGCAATGGAAAGGACAAGAGAGAAAGAGAGGGAAAAAATAGATGTCATGTTCTATAATATGTGCTAAGGCTTTTTTTGTATGTACTTCATATATCTATGGAAAAGTAGGATTTTGTGAAAGTCAAATCTACTTTTTGTCGAGAGAACGAGAAGACAATGGGAAATTTGGGAAGAGGAAAAAGTAGTTATTGTAAGGATGCGGATTAAAGTTGGAATTTAAGTATGAATCTTGCTAATAAAGAGGAAGAAAGTGAGCGTTACGCTCGCACTTGCAATGGAAAGGACAAGAGAGAAAGGGAAGGAAAAAAATAGATGTCATGTTCTATAATATGTGCTAAGGCTTTTTTGTATGTACTTAATATATCTATGGGAAAGTAGGATTTTGTGAAAGTCAAATCTACTTTTTGTCGAGAGAACGAGAAGACAATGGGAAATTTGGGAAGAGGAAAAAGTAGTTATTGTAAGGATGCGGATTAAAGTTGGAAGAAAAGTTTGGAAATGCTACATTTTCTATCTTGATTCCTTTTTCCTCTTGTAAATTGTAATCTTTTCACCCCTACTCATGTAAAATGGTTAGAAATTTTGTAGTTTGCCCTCTCATGATGAAATCCGTGAGGTATTCATTCATTCAGAGGATGGGTGACCGGTGTAGACACATGGATTTATAACTAGAGCTTAAAGAACGTGGTAACAACGACGTATGAATGATAGTGTTATGATTGACAACTAAAACATGGTTTTAATGAAGCCCTATAATATTATTATGCATATGTGTAATGCTTTCATTGTGATTTGTATTAGGTCCAGCATTTTGGGGGCTTATAAATCCAGATTGGAGTCTATGTCATAAAGGTCATAGACAGTCTCCCATAAATTTGGAACCTACCAAACTTCTTTATGACCCCAATTTAAGGCCAATTCATATAGACAAAGACAGGGTAAGTTGAGATTTTTATGTAACTTTATTATAAATTAATTAATTGCTACATTTCCCCTTTTCTTACTTTCTCCTATCGGAAAATTCTAAAAATGACTAGCCATTTATTCTATTTTCTCCGATATACTCATTCCCTCCTTATAATAAATTGAACAGAGTTCCATCATCCAAAGAGTAATTTATAAACTGATAAAACTGAATGTGAATTCTTGACTGTGAATCCTTAGTCCCTTTTTCGTCATCTTCTTCATCTTTAGCCTTTTCGCGTGATCGGATATTGTTTGTTCATGAATAAAAGAGGGAATACTTCACTGCGTGTACTCAGGCTCTATTACTTATTGGCATAATCCTCATGATGAGAGCCATCATCATCGTGATCAGAAAGAAGGGTGGAGTAGCTCAGTACGCTAAGTAGATTAGAAGAACAAGACGCGCGTATATATAGTGGTGGTGCATGTACAGAATCTGAATTATGAATGGGGTAACGAGCCTCTTCACTTACAAATCCGAGCTGAGCAAAGTAGAAGAGTAACTAGAAGTAGTCATTGTATCGATAACATTGCGTGAGTACTTTTTTGTTCAAGGAAATAACAACCGTCATATCATCAACATAAAAACAAACTTTTTAGCTTATGATGATGATGATGGTGGTGTGTTTGTTGCTATTATATTCACACATCCAACCAACATAACCTTATATAGGATGGCAGATTAAAGAAGCTATAAAAACACACATTTCTGGGGCTAAGAGTGGGAGTCTATGGTAGCTCTGGCCTTACTTTTGTTTGTTGTTTGGTATTGTCAATGATGAACCCGGATTCGGAGAATAGAGTAGGGTGTAATTTAATAGAAATCTTTCTCTGTAGAAAGTAAATAAAGTATCCGGGGAAGAAACTAATGGCATGCTGACATTAAAACCATTAGATTCGAAATGTGTGTTGTAGTAGGAGAGCCTTAGTGCATTATTGTTATTGTTGGTTACACAATGGAGAAAAATGGAATGGGATATAAAGGAGAAAGTAAGGCGAGTAAGGGAGTGAGGCAATATGGTGAATAACTAGCTAATAAATGGGAAAAGGTGGAAAAGATTGATTGATTGAAGGTGTTCTAATAATGCATATATGGTTTTTAATGCTTTGCTCCCCATGTTTGATTAAAGGTGAACGGTATAATGACAAATACTGGGCACAGTGTGATATTTTACACTGGGAACTGGGACGAAGAGAACGGAGGTCCTGGAGGGGATCCTGAGTCAACACTCGGTGGAGTTGGTCGTGGCTCAGAAAGCTTTTTAGGAGGTGGGGGTGGGCCTGGTGGAGGTAATGGAGGTGTACCAGGCTCCAGCTCGTCTCAACCTAAAACCCTGGTCAACATCACAGGTGGCCCACTCTCCTATCGATATCAATTCCATGAGATTCATATCCACTATGGAATGCGGGATGATGCCGGCTCTGAGCACACTGTTGACGGATATGCATTTCCGGCAGAGGTTACCACTTTTCCTTTATTTTCCTTCTTGTTTGAGTAGAAATGATAAGAAAATATTTCTTTTTTGGGTTTAATACTAGTAGAAATGTATATAGGAGAAGCTACGTGTGAGAAATCTCTTTCTATGACAAAAACCCAGCAGTAGCAAGAGCACAAGTGATGGTAAATAGTTGTAAACGGAAGTATTACCAGAGAAAGAACATCACACAATCCATTTGCTCCTCGATATCTGATCTGATCCCTTTTCTCGCCATTTCATTCTTAATATTCTTTGGCATTCAGCTGCATCAATCCCTGTTTCCTTTTTCTCCCTATTTCATCATTCCATAATACTACTCCTCTCAACATTGAATCTTCAACAAGATAATATGCTATATACGTAAGACGCATCAGTAGCATTAAGTATACAAGTGTGTAGTCCGGAAAAGAGAAAACTAGCTGGTTTTGTAGTGGGTAAGCTGATGGGCTTTTTCAACGGAACTACTTCTCACAATCAATCCTGTTTCTCTTGTTGCTGTTACCTTTCACGCTTTCCTGTTCCTTTTCTTTATGTGAAAATCGCGAAAAAAGAATCATTTCCTTTAGACTTTCTCTCTTGCGTATGCACACCCCCTCCTTGGATACACGCTTTCGTACTTATATACATATATATTTTGATGGCACTACACGATTCTTTTTCTTCGACCGCTTTGATCCTTAAAAGGATTTCTAAAGGATACTACTTGTTCATATTTGCCCACATTTTTGGATTACATTACATAGTATGTTACAACGGGGAAATCCGTTTCTATATCTTGTGCTGCCTACTAAACGATTTGATTTTTTAGGACTGAGATTCCAATGCAGTTCAGCGTTGAACCGAAATGACCTCGTCGATTGTGTGTGTGTTTGTGTAAAAAGCCACGTTGCGTGCATGTTCCATTCGTGAGGCTTTTGCACAATACCATTATATTAGATGATGGCCTACACAGCAGGAACAAATTGCCAAATAATGTTATTTTCGTATCAGATTCTGTTATCCGATGAATGGCTACATTTACATGTTTATCATACGTAACCACACGTTTTGCAGAAACGTACAAAATATATGTGCTACAACGAGATGGAAAATTTGCAGTAAAAATGAAGCCGCAGTTCAAACCTTCTAGTTTATATTTTACATATATTCTTCTATGGTGTTGATTTTTTATGTGCAATTTTTATCATTTTTCTTGTAAAAATGTAGTAGACCCATGCATTTTCAGTCTATAGTGCAATGTTTCAGGTAAATTAACTCGTTCAGGAGAAAGCAGGAAAAATATAGGATAATAAGGTCAATGCTGAAATTACTTGTGTTCTAAGATGAGAGAATGTGTAATCATTATATTCCATTTGTTTCAAGGAGCCTAGTACGTACGTACTCACGTCAAAAAATGTAACACATTAGAAACCCACAAGCAATAATAACAATGGAGAGGTACACATTAACCTCACATATGAGAGGAACCCTGGAGCAGAGAAGTTTCCATCAAAAATGTTGGCAGCAAGCACTCAAGTATTGTGTTGTATGGTAGAATAAATGGTGACCAATGACAAGGTGACTGATTAGCCTTTTTATGTAATACATCGCTCTCGTGCCCTTTTTCTCTCGTTCTCTCAAGCTCTCTCCCTCCATTCATTTCTGCCCTTTTATTCCATGGTTTGCAGTCAATAATGTTCTTCTCCCTGTTGTTCTTCTTCTCAGAGGAGAAAATTGTTGACTACATGCTTTTATTGTTCCCCACGTACTATTTATTTACTGTCACTCTGTTTTCTCTGTGATGAAAGGAAATTTGTGAGACGTTGAGTAAGTTCGCCTTGAAATAGAAGAAAGCCAAGAGGAAAAGGAAATAAGGTAGACAGAGGCTAGGAACTGGCCAAGTAAATATTGTATACACTTGCTCTCTCTCACTTTTAATATGAACTGCTGCCTTATTTACGATCATTCTCATCATCAACATCTTCTTATTATATAACATAAGGTGATTATTAAGAACGCTGATCGTGTCGTCCGTCGGTCAGAGGGTATGATACCGGCTTCACGGTTCAACCTTTTTATGAATTATGTTGGTAATCTGTACATATACGTATGTTATTCTACATATAGCAATTGTAAAGCTCATTAAAAATTTGCACACATGATCAGAGGTAGAATGAAGGTGACCAAAGTTGGATCCAAAGTTAAAATAATTGCTTAGGGACCTCAATCATTTGTGATACAGCAACTTCTACCTATTTTCAAATGCTCGACATTCACACCGTTAGAGAAAATGATACGCTATAGATTACTAAAACTAAATGCCCCTTACGGTACAATGTTATATCTTGAGTTTTTGGATTTATTCCTCTTAAGACAGGAAATAACTTTCGAGGCGGATAACTTACGTGAAAATATTGTAATGTGAGACCATGTAATGTCAGAAGGTTCCATGTCACTTTAATATGAGCTAATGTTACTCGATAGTGTACAGTAAGGGGAATATAGAAAATGTAAATAAAATTCCATATTACAAAGATCTTTAATGGGGCAAATAATATGAATAAATGATAACAAAAACACCTACTTTCACTTTTCTTGGCTCTCTCTCCAGGATTCTCTTGGAGGAAGTTGGGCACGCACGTAATTTAATACTGTAGGCTACTTCCTTCACATGATGGTGTTTTGACAGCAGATCTAATGACTTTGAAGAACAGCAATGCACGTTAGGGTTAGTTTGTATTGTAATACTTTAGATGGATCCTGGTGAGAATATGTATAAAAGGCTAAACCATGCATGCAGCATGAGCGAGTGTAGTACGAGAAATTATCATATATATAAAAGGCCAACCCATGCATTCTGGATGAGCGAGTGTAGTAGCAAATCTACTTAAGTGCGCACGATACACACGTTCTCCGTTTTTTTCATAAAATCTTTGCTCAGAAACACGTCGCTAATGTATGCATATTCGTTCTCTCTTTGTTTCACTATCATAATCCAGGATGGCAGTTGTGCACATTTTGATTTTATGTATTCTTTTCGTTTATATACATTATGTTCCTGCACATGAGCTCTTTATTACGCAGTTGTAGTACACAGCAGGTTAGGTTATAATTCTAATAAGCTTGTCCGTCGGTCTGTCTGTCCATTCGTCCGTAAGCAAACTCCTGACCAAAAACATTGACCAATTTCGACCGAATTTACAAATGCAGTACAGCTTAGGGGCTCGACACTGAATACTTTTCAGTTAATTCGGTCAATCGAATCGAGAGTTATTGGCTGGAAAGTTCAAAAGGTCACTGATTACGCATCCTTATGCACTCTTCTGGCCACATACATTGACCGATTTCGACCAAATTTCGTACAAAAATAGTACATCTTAAGGGCTCAGCATTACACAATTTTCAGTGAATTTGGTGAAACAATTCCAAAGTTATTGGCGGGAAGGTAAAAACAGCACGGATTTCGCTGAAAATCAGTATGTATGGATATTTCGACATACTTAATCAAATATTGCTAGTAGTTTTTAAATCGGTCATATAATTCAAAGTTATTGGCGGGAAAGTTAAAAAATAACGAAGTTTGCATAAAATCAGTATTTAGCGATATTTCGAGACGCCTTATCAAGTAGGTTTAGTATTTCTTGAATTCGTCAAATATTATTTCTCATGGTCTTAATTGTAATTGTAATCACAATTATAGTCCTTTGTTAGTTTGGTAACAGTTGCGTATATCCCTTGCTTACAAGCAATATATTTTTATGTATATTCGCATTCGAAGCCGCTTGATGCATTTTCCAATTGTACTTTTGCTTCTGCTGTGTTAAATTGTGTTCTGTCGTCCTTCTGATGGCATTTAAGCAATTAACCTGATTGACGAAAGGGTCAGTACTTGCGTTTTGTCATAATAGTTTAGGCATTTAGCAAACTTAATTTCGCTCAATTGATTAAGGGACCGGTTCAGTCACTGCGTAAACGGAACGTTGAAAATATCGACTACGGCGTACATGCTTTGCGTAAACTGAAACTTTGAAAATTTCAGGCTTGGGTAATTGGCAAAAAAAGTTAACTCAATTAACAATTAACAATTACTTTTTCTTGTTAAAATTTGATTCAATTAACAATTAACAATTACTTTTTCCTAGGAGTTTTATTTCAATTAACAATTAACAATTACTTTTTCCTGGAAATGTTTAATCAATTAACAATTACTTTTTCCTGGAACGTTTAATCGATTAACAATTACTTTTTCCAGGAAATTTTTAATCGATTAACAATTAACAAGTACTTTTTCCTGGAAATTTTTATTCGATTAACAATTAACAATTACTTTTACCTTTGAATTTTATATCAATTAACAAATAACAATTAAATAATTGTTAATTGTTAATCGAAAAATGCTATCTTTAATTTCTCAATTACGAAGGGTGTGGCTATCACATTCATTTCTTGGTTGATTCATCATGTCTGATACAATGGATGCGTAGTTTTTATAACGCTGTGAGTAACTTTACAGAAATTAATAAGAATAGCTTGTCTTAAAAGCGAAAGTAAAGCTGGTAAAACATCCTGTTTACAGCTTACACCGTATTTCATCCCATATTCATTGTAACACGCTACTGATTTTGATGATCTTTAGTGTTTTGTGGAAATTTTTTTAATTGAATTAACAATTAACAAATAC
>JAANSM010000914.1:0-22204 GCA_036850725.1 Orchesella villosa | reverse complement strand
GGTTTATGTATATATAATATTTATGTAATGTATCTCTGCATATATGGTTCCAGTCCAGTCCATTGTGATTTGATGTGATATAATAGTTTTTTTTAATAATATGTACTATGTACAGCTCAATGTTTCATATAATATGTTACATTATATTCGTTTTGGATAAAACAAAAGAAAACAACCTTATTGTTCTTTACAAGATTACAAGTATTTAAATACATTATCTAAAATAATAATCGCACTTTACATCTTTTAACTTTTTTTATATTTCTGTTTTTATACACTCATTTAGATTAGATGGAAGCACGATTTATTATGGATTAATTACAATAGTTAAAAGCTGGTATCCCATCCAGATAGATCGTCTGGTGGAGGACCATCTGGATCTGGAGGATATTCATCGAAATTACCACAGTCTTGTGGGCCCCGAATCTCAGGAATGATGGGTGGAGTGAGGGAACGGGTTCGAAGTCCTTCCCAGTTGAAGCCGTCAAACCATCTGTGTAAAGAAGAGGGTTTCAGTTGTTTAGAATATGCGTGATATTCATTGTCAAGCAGAAATAGGTAAGATAAATTGTTGTACTCCATTAATATTACTCACTTGTGTTTTTGTATTTCAGGGATACCACCTCGTTGATAACCTAACCTCTCTGCTGGGTTATCTTTGCATAGTTTCTTAGTCAAATTAGAAGCATTCCGACTTATCGAGCGAGGAAACTCAACAGCTTCAATTCCCTTCAGGATAATGTTGTAAGTCTTCATCGGGTCAGAGCCGGTGAAGGGAGGGGTGCCCGTTAAAAGCTCGAACATGAGGACGCCCAGCGACCAGTAGTCGGCACTAATGTCATGCCCTTTGTTTAAGATGATTTCAGGAGCTGAAAGACAGGAAAGGAAGTCAAACTTCAGCAAATCTCGTACTACCAACATTTCATCTATAAGTGATGCTTTCATGTTGACTCAAACATACCAACATATTCTGGAGTCCCACAAAACGTCCAAGTTTTCCTTCCCTGAAGCTTCTTGGCAAACCCAAAATCTGTCAATTTGACATATCTCCCTCGAGTCCAATAACAAATTCTCAGGTTTCAGGTCACGATAAATTATATTTCGGCTATGTAAGTAGTGAAATGCCTCGAGGACACATGCTGTATAAAACCTATCAATTAAAAATACCACCACCTCCAGTTTATATATCTCCTTTATATCTCGACTCAATTTATTCACGTATTTATGTCTCTACCCACCTTGTAGTATGATCATCAAAATTCCCCTTATCCCTCAAAATAGTCCACAACTCTCCTCCCAAACAAACCTCCATCAACATATACAAATACTTGGCATCCCGGAATGTCTTATAAAGCTTGCAAATAAAGTCCGAGTTGCTCTCCAACATAATTTCCTTCTCACTCTTGATATGCTCTTGCTGCCTCGTCGCCACAATCTGACTCTTCTTCATTTGCTTTAGCGCAAAGCTCCTATCCGGTGACCCTGCCGCCAACGCCACCAACTCCACTCTCCCAAACCCTCCCACCCCCAACGTACTAATTGTCCTCAAATCCTTCAGTGCAATATGTGCAAACTCCTTGTCAATCATCTTCCTATGCTTCTCATCATCATCATACCTCGTCCTCACTTCTTCCAACGCACTTATCATCTGGTCAAAGGCTTCCCTATCAATGACTAGACAGCTCACCCCGTCCTCATCATCCGAAATGATATTCGCCGTCCTCAAGTCATCCCCTTGAAGAGCCTTCTCCCCAAAAAAGTCCCCTCTATGCAAAGTCCTCACAAACTTCTCTTCTTCACTATCCTGCGACTTTATAGTGACCTTAACCCTCCCCCTCTGAATTATAAAGAAGGTATCCCCTCTCGCCCCTTGTCTCACGATATACTCCCCATTAGCATAATCTGTCTCCTCAATCCTGTCACTGAGCTTGATTCAAGCTTTCATCCGAGAGCTGCTTGAAAATTGGCACAGATTTCAAGAAATCAATATATTCAGCCGTGCGGATCATGCCACTTCTCATCATAATAGTTTGGAAGGACTGTCGCTTGATTGCCCAAAGTCGACATGGGGTCGCTGCTTTGATTGTCGCTTGTGCGTTGGCAGTTATAGAGGATGGCTAGCTCACCAAAGACCTTCCCAGGTGAAATGGTTGATAAGTATTTCCCTTCTCGAGATACCTCCACTCTTCCCTCTGCAAAAAAGAATTGCGTCATCACATCACATCACATCATCCATATTATTATATGCATCATCATTTCCTTTGTTCATCTTCTTTTCCATAAAGCATTCTTCTCTATATGTACCTTCCATGACGTAAAGAGTGGAGCCGGGAGAACCCTCCCGTATAATGCAGGAACCCTCCACATACTCCTCTAGATACATGCACTCCACGATCTCGTTCACCCTCTGCGACTCCAGGTGACGGAGAAAGTCATTGTCCAGAATTGCCGATTTTATCAGCTCCCGAGACCTACACACAACATCAAAGAAAGAGAACATATAGTTTTAGTACAGGAGAAAGCAGTAGCTCTCTATATCATCAGCATCAAATTTCAACATCACATTTTAGGTACTTTTCTCAACTATGTGCTACATTGTAAGTACTTTTCTTCTTCGTGTGGTATGGTATTCGTATGTAGTACTAGTAGCCCTGTAGAAACCAAACCAAACCAAACCAGGATATACTGCAGCTGTTTTCATGCTCTGCTCTCCTTCTTCGATTTTTTACTAAACTACATATTTTCCCCTGTACTTTTACTCTCGCTCCCACTTTCTTCTTCTTCTGCGCAATGCAAACGTTTAACATTATTACATTTATGTGGACGTATATAACACATTGTAGTTTGTGTACTAAAGCGAGAACTACTCCTCTTTTCCCTTGCATGTTGTACTTTGTCATGTTCTTAACTGCTTCTCTACTGCATACAAATATATTATACATGCTTCTTCATCTCAACATCCAACTTCCAACTCTCCACTTTCTCTACCACACACATATACATAAAAAGAAGAAAGGCTCGTCTCTGGCATGATAACTTGAATTTTGGAATGGAATCGAATAAAAAAAAGGTTGGTGTTGGTGTGCTCAATGCTGCCAGTGAAGTTTGCTGTTGGTGTGGCTCTTCTGCTCTCAATCTCAATCTCAATGCTGCCTTTCCTTTTTCGCTATAAGGCAAGACAAGACGCAAAAGAAGACTCTCTCTCTTTCTCCAAAGGGAAACGAGTCCGCTCTTTGATAATAATGAAATGGGAATACACATGACAAAACGTATTTCACTTTCTCCCTCAAACAAGATCAAGACTGATTGTGATTGTGGAAGATGAAGGGAAGACTTTAAAAAATGGGGATGGAGATGTACACAAGTACAATACAATGTATATATAACATGCACTATAAACATTTATTTCGTGGTACCAACGTACCAAGTGCCTGCCTCTTCTGCCTAACTGATAAAAATGGGAAAGATGAGCCATGAGCTTGAGCATTTCAGCCTACAGAAGAAAAAAAAACATTTTCAGTTCCATTTTTTTCTCTTCTTTTTCTGTTGTGAAACATGAAACATGATGAAGATGAAGTTGAGAGGGAGAAAAAGCGGAAGCATCCTTGATGTACTCTCTCTCCGCTCTCTTTCTATATACTATCATATCCTATTATATTTATTTCCTCTCAGATTACTAGAGGCAGTAGTGGCACAAGACGACACGGCTACGGTAGTCGCTATGCATAATAAAAAGAGATGAAGAAGATGAACATGAAAATGAAGCCTACAACTTGATGTTGATGTTGATACATACACAAGTACATTCTTATATATAAATATGTTCTTTTGTATCCATATCTATTGCAGTTTCAAGTTTGCACAGATTTTTTCTGCGTCTTCTTCCATTTTTCCCTTTTTCCAAGTAAGAATAAAGTGGAGGGAGAGGCAAGAGACGAAAGGACCCAAAAAGATACAAAAATCCCAGACATATATAAAATAGAACCAAGCACGTTTCCTTTTTCTATACAAAACTACTTTCTTTCAGTTTGACTTTACCTTTTAACTTGCAACTCCCATCCCAACCCAATGCGAAACAAGTTATGCTATATATTGAGAAAGGACACGGAAAAATCCCAACTTCCAACCCTATTGCATGACATTCATATATATACACACTTATTTTTCTTTCCATAGTTCCATACTTTTCCCAACTTTTTTCCCCTTTTTATATAATAACAACTCCCCAAAAAAAAGTATTCCCACGCTCTTTAGGAAAAAAAACTTTGCCATTTTTCCTTATGAGCTCTCCACTTTTCTGCTCCAAAACTCTAACAGGTGGGATCTAATATGGAAGGATTACTTTTTTTTGTACTCATGTTATATATTTATACCAAAACATACTATTACTTTTGTATATGAGTACATAAAGATGATGATATCTTTGGGGGTTGTGATGTGATTTTTCCTTCCTTCCAAGAAGCGACTGAACAACAAGTCTAATTAAGTAGAATAAGAAGTTGTGTGAGTGTGTGTGTGTGGGCCTATGTTATAGAGAAAGAGAAGAAAGTTGGGCTTGGTTTTTGGCTTCTTGCTCTTGACTTGACTTTCCTTTGCGTTTGGAGTTTTCCTTCCTATTTTTTTGTAAAGGGAAAACTCTCTGAAAGAGAGAGTGGCTTGTATACCCACATACTCTTGTATATAATCATAGTTAGTTTTTCCTCATGTCGAATGTCTTTTCTTGGAAAAGGAAGAGCTATAGAAGACAGAGAGGCGAAAAACGGAGGAAGTGAGGAAGCGTAAAAAGCATGACAATGTGCTGATGTGATGTTGGATGTGATATAATGATGATGATGATAATGACATGAATGAAGAATCCAATTTTTATAGAGAGGAACATGGAACATCGCGAACAAGAGACAAGACAAGAAGAGTATACAAGTGCCAAGAGCATCACGAAGTTGAATAGGAGAACTGAAAGCTCATGATTTTATCCTAGTTTCTCGTTTGCTTTTTGCTATATAGTATATAGTGTATATGGTGGTGGTGGTGGCAGTGAATGTAAAATGCTGTTTGTTTGTGCGTCATCACCAACATTACCATTATTAGAACCGCAAACCTTTATAACTTTATATATAAGTAAAGAAGTAAAAGCATTTTGTTGGTGAAGCTATTTGCTCCTGATGATAATGTACTTTTAATAAAGTGAAACTTGCTCAACTTGCTCTTCTTCTTCTTTCCTTCCTTTTAGAAAAGAGTTTTTCAGAAGAGAAGATTATTTAAGTAGATTTTACGCTCGTGGTTTGGTTTAGTTTGGTTTGCTTTCCCTACTTACTCCTTTTTCCCTATCTCATCCTCATCCTCCTGCCCTCCTTTTTGATGAGAATGTTGAAAGTTGAGCGTGAGGTTGCGGAGATGAGATGAGGACTGAGGACGAGGATGAGGCTATATTATTATATAGGATAGCTACTTACAACTAATATGGTTGTGTGTTTGCTGAGGAATGAAAGTGCTCTATATATTTATTCTTTTATATGGATATATATATATCTAGTACCTGTCAGATTTCGGGTAGCTGGGAAGCGGCTCCGATTCAATTACTGCATTAGTTACGGAAGCATTTCTCTGTGGGCTCTGCTGAAATACCCTGGCCACGTCCTCGCTGTTTGCTCACCACTACAATTGAAGGCTTCTTGTTCCCTGAGTTGATTATTGACTGGTACTAAATAACCATAAGGATATATAGAAGAAAATCATATAGATATAGTGAACATCCAACATATAACATAACACTGGCTTGCTTCTTATTTTGCTTTCATTGTCAAACATAAGAAAAGAAGGAGACGAAGAGCGAAGAACGAAGAAGGCTCTTTTAAATTCCAATTTCCTCCTCAGTTCCAAGAATGGTATTACAAAAGAGGAAGAAAAGCATTGAATCATTGAATACGACAACACAACAAGTGAGCTTCTTTCTACATTGAAAATATTCCCATTCTACTTTCTACACAATCTCTTTCTCCGTCTAGAATTCTAGATAAAGCCGTAGAAAACATAGCATAACATGGACGCCAAACACAAAAGCTCTTTTTCCCCACAAAAAGTACCTTGTCAAGATCCGATCTAAGCTGTTGAATCTCTTCCTCTTTGTCCAAAATACGGAGCTCCAACTTGCGAATGATCTTGTCACGGAATGAGATCTCTTCTTCGAGCTGCTCTATCACTTGCTTCGCACTCTTTCCCGAGGCAGCAACTGTCGTGGCCATCTTGTCTTCTTCTTCTTCTTGAGGAAAAGAAGGTGATGCTGATGATGATACCGATGTTGATGAAGAAGATGAGGTCTTCTTCTTCTCGTCTTCTTCCTCCTCAACAGCAACAACAACTTGCTCTTCTTCTTCTTCTACAACTTCTTCTTCCACTCGTCGTATTTCCTCAACTCCTTTTGCCTTCTCCTTCTTCTTTCCTTTCTTCCAGAAAGGAAGGAGTTTTCCTTTCGATGGGCAAAAAATGGTGTCTCCTTTTATCAAAGACGGAGCCACAAAAAAAATATATATTTTCTCACTTTTTATTCACCATCACCAAAAAAATACCGCTCCCTCAAAAAGGAAGAAACATTTTCGGTTTTCCAATTTCAATTTATCACAAGAAAAAATAAATATCCGTCCGCGAGAACAACAAAGGAAAAAAGGAAGCAGTCTTCAGTCTCCTCTCCTTTGAATTCCTTTGATACTTTCACAATGATTCACATTCACAAAAACAACAGAAACGTTTTTCGCCCAAATGACAAACGACAAAAAAAGAACAAACTATTTTCCTTGACGCTGTTCTTCTTCTTCTTCTTGTTCGTTGTGGTGGTTGTCGTTGTGGATGAAGAGGAAATAGAAACAAATTCCTCTTTTCTTCATCTTATCTTCAACATTCTCCGTAATACTCTTAACATTCTATCATCCCTTTTTCTTGGGAATGGAAGAGATCCAACAACATCCTCCTCACATTCAACATCATGTCAAATAATCACTTTTTATTTCTTGTCCTATTCTCTCTCCCTGGCCTCCGTTCTGACGTGACGTTTCATTCAGCGACGAAATGTCGATCCAATGTCCTTAATTGAATTACTAATCAAATGTCAAAGGCACGTGTGTCTTCTCTACAATTTTTTTTTTCATACACACAATCCACTCTCAACTTTATTTTGTAAGGAACGGTGTCGCGCAAACATGAAGACAAAATTATTTTTTTTCTGTTTTCTTGATTGATATGATGCTACTCCTGTTTACTGAAGAGGTTAAGAAGGTGTGCTGCTACATATTTAGTTTTCAATTCGCAAATCACAATTTGCAAGGAGTCAAAATATCCATTCACCTGAAAAAACAGAATGGAAAGCGCCTTGTAATTAGCAATTAAACACGTATAAAAATCATTGAGATACACACAAGTATAATCTACAATTCCCCCTTAAAAAATATAATATGTTAAGATAAATGTCCATCCATGTTGGATATCAAGTTAGGAGGACTCATAGGTCATTAAAAGTAATTTTACAGGTGTGAACAGGTGCGCGCGTAGGATGTGTAGGTATAGCCCCTTAAATGTGTCCGCTTTAAAAGAGCGCAACCCTTCCGCTAATTGCTATCACTGAAGCTGAAAGGATATATACCTTTCAAGGTGGATGATTCTGATCACTGATCTCTTTGAACTGGTGACGCTGGCTGTTGCTATTAAGGGCTAACAGGTAGTTTTTTGTAGTTTGTTAAGGAGAATTAGGAAAAAAGGGAAGGATGAAGATGAAGGAGTTGCCCCTTTTAGCGAAAAATAAAGTTGTAGTTTCTTATCTTAATGGATGTGCTAAAATGTATATAGTGAACACAGAACACTCCTTTTCATATTGGATATTATATATTATCAATTATTCCTGACCTTCCCTTTCCCCTTTGTCTTTGAGCCTTTTGTAACTTTCGGACAAGATTGAATGATCCAACTTTATATATATTTAAATGAACGCTTGAACACTTCATTGAACCTTTTTAGAGCCCATTTTCACATTCATTTGATTTGACTTGACGGCTACGGAGAGTGGACCCTTTAATTAAGTCATTTGTCCTGAGATCGTTAGTGCTATAAAGTCACTTGGGTAATTTGCAAATTAATCACTGTCTTGTTTTCTAACGGAGCTTTGCAGCAGCTCTGCAGACGCTCATCAGTGATCATCAAAATTATCAAGATGAATATAAAAAAGGAGAAACAAGTTACATGTAAACTTACCAACAATAAAATCTAAACGTATATGGCTTGAATTGGATATATTTAATCACTTGAATGAGAGAGAGAGAGAAGAATATCAAAGCAAGAAAACAGGATCAGGATCAAAATGGAAATGAAAATAATTTTTCATAATGATCGCATATCTATATATCATTTTGTATATTATATTGGGCTTGTTTATGTTGTATATAGAGAACAGCGAGAACGTCTTATCATCATAAACTACTGATATGATTTGATATGTTACATTTTGTCTTATCATTAAAAGCTCATTCATATTCATACATAAATTTATATCTCTTATATAAATATATATATGCATATTATAAAATCATGTGTATTTTATCTCTCTTAATGTGTATAAATGTATATATATATATTATTCTTCTTGTAAAAGGGTTGTAAACTTGGACCTTTTAACGATCATACTTTTTTTGATGATGATTGCTATTTTCTGTTTAGTCAAGCAATTCAATGTAAACCATATTCATAATGGAAGTATATGCATATCATATGAGTAATGGTTACAAGTTACAATATAATCTTTATCGCTTGAGGAAAAGTCAACATAACAGAAAAAAATAAGAGCTAAATATAGACATACACACACAAAAATAATATTAAGTTGTTAAAGTACATTCACATAACAAGAAAAAGAAGAGAGAAGGAGATGAAAAAAAGTTGAAGGTTGACCGGACCAGCAGCTCAGAAACAGAAGGAGAAGGAGACCAGACCAAGAAGACCAAGAAGACCAAGAAGACCAAGAACAAGAAGTTTAAGAGGAGAGGATATATATAAAAATGGATATGGAAGCAACAAGTTAGAAATTATGTAAAAGGATTTTTTTTCCATTAGTATCATATATAAATGTCTTGTAAAATTGGCTTTACATGCTCAACTGAAATGTGTGTGTGACTAAAAATGAATATAATATTAAAATGGGATAATGTGAATGTATTTGCGAATGGAGAGGAAAGAAAAAGGTCAAATTATGATGATCATCATATCATCAAGATGGAAAAGAGTAAAAGAGCCTTGCCTTGCTTGTCTTTTGAAGAAACATGATAATATTAACGTGTGATTGTGTTGCGTGATGGTGATATACTTTTATGTTGGATAATGTGGATTAGATTGTGTGGGTATATATATAAAATGTCTATGTCCATGTCCATTTTTCATGGATATTATTATGGATCATTTAGGAAAATGGAGAGAGAGATATAGACACAAATGTACTTGAACTCTTCTTGTCTTCTTTCGTCTTGACTCTTGACGTGGATGATATTGATGAACTCCCTTTCTTTATTTAGCTAAATTATATTACTTTTTTATTGGGGCAACTTAACCCTTTACGCCTATCTATATAAAAATGTTCTAAAAATAGAATGAAAATGATTAGCAACTTCATTTGAAGCTTTAGCGACTTACAAAGTTCAAGTTGATAAGGTGGAGAAGGAGAAATATACAGTTCCAAATTCCAATTCCAATAATTGAATATATTATATACAATCTAAACAAACTTTAACACACTTTCTTATGAATTTGTGAGCCCCCAAAAAATGAGCTCAAGATCAGTTTTTTTCCAACACTCAAATCAAAAACGAAAACCAACCAAAAGGCTAATAATATATAAATGATACGATTGTCAATTGTCAATAATGCTAATTTATCTTCTCCTTTCTATTCTAATGTAAATTCAGTTCTCTCCTGTAATCTTCCATGATGAAATAATCGAAGAACCGAAGACTGGCAAAAAAAGACACATATTTTTTTAAGCCTCCTCTTCTCCTCAGTGCTTCCACACCATAACCATTAATATGTTGGTAGTTGGTATTGGTATTGCTTTTGTAACTTAACTCGGTTTTGCAGAAGAAGAGTGTGTGGCTTTTTGGCTTGGTTTGGTTTAGGTTTAGGAGATGATGATAATGACAGAAAATAAATAGAAGACTAGTGAAGAGAGAACGAGAGCGAAATGAAAAAAAAGTTATACTTTACATTATGATGATAATGATTAGTATACATAATACGTAGGCATATATATATCTATAAGTAAGAAAATATAATATGACATGGAAATTATATAGGTACACACATCGCATATCGGTATAACTTATAATACTATACAAAATGATGATAATGGTGACGGTAAAGAGCCGTGCCTACATTACATAAGTAACTCTCCTCCTCATAATACAGAAATGGATGGGACACTGGCTCAGTTTATTTGTGCGAGTTGTAAGTTTAGTTTTGTTAGTTGTAATATGGGTGGGGTGACTATATAGAGCTGGTGCGGCTCCTGACTTGATGATTATATATATGATAAATAAAAATAATAATGAATGTGTTATATACTTATGTACGCTGCTTGTTATAACTTTTCGTTTTGAATGTGTAGCTAAAACTGAGTTTGGTTTATTTGAGAACATTACTTACAACTTACGTTGTTACGCTATGTTACGTTACGAGTACGCATTCAATACAAAATACAATGTAATACGATTGTCTTCTCTACATTATAACAGTGGAGAGAGCGACATCGACATCACATCTATAATACTAAACATGGGATCATTTTGACCATGACGAAGAGTGAACAGAGAGGAGAGAGAATACAATAGAAATATAATGCAATACTCATGGGTTTTTGAGAGACAAGAAAGGGAAAGAGTGAATTCATTTCATTCTTTGAGCTTTGGGCAAAAGCAAATAAGTGAACGACTTGAGATTATTATGCATATATATAGAGCATTTTTGGGATTGTATCCAGGAGAAGAGCTGGAGCAGCAAGAATAATAATGGTAACAAGAGCTTGAGCAAAACATCACGTCAGTACATCGTGCGTACGTATTGCATTCTTGTCACAATCTCAATATTAATATAGCACATCCAACATTGCGCATCGCATCAACATGCACATGAGTGGCTTGGCTTGGGCTCTTAAGCTTATTATTCTCATCAAGAAAAAGGAGATGAGGATGAGACACTGGTGATACTGATGAGTGAAAAAATTATATGCCATATTATTCATATCTATATCAATCAACCATATATCCATATCCAATTACACAATCATAACCAAACCTCTCTCTCTCTCTCAGGTTTTATAGTTCAATGTTCCAAAAATACTTATAACTTGTTGCGTCTCTTCATCATTCATCATTCATCAGTTTCTCTATCTATCTATAAACTCTTTTGCTCGTCATCATTAGATCCCATAAAAAACCAATAACATTTATTTTCTCTCTAATCTGCCATCATAAATAGGAGCAAAAAGAGGATGAGGATGAAGAGAGAATAATATCTATCTACAAACTCTTTTGCTCGTCATCATTAGATCCCATAAAAAACCAATAACATTTATTTTCTCTCTAATCTGCCATCATAAATAGGAGCAAAAAGAGGATGAGGATGAACAGAGAATAAGCTATTAAAACTCAATAACCTCAACAAACTAGTACATATCCAAATCCAACAGCTTCGACAGCTCATCTGCAGTGCACCAGAATCTATTACGTCTGCTATCAAAAACCATTTTATTTTTATGTTCTAAAGCAAGCACTAAACTTAAACGGCAGCTATCAATCAAGTTATAAGAAGAAAAGTGTATTTTTATTACCACACATATCCATATCATTATGATTTGATGATGATGCATAAATGTGTGTGGTATTTTCAATTTGCTTCATGAAACTAAGTTACTTTTTTTACCTTTCATATACCATAAAAAAGTTATCAATACGCCAATACACCGTACGCAAATATACGTAAGGTGAATGTGAATCCTGATTTTGATTCTAGTTCAGATCAGCCTTTTCCTGATGCTGTTATGTTAGATATATTACGCTCGTATATCATTTCACCATCTCTCCTATTGCATAACAATAGTTTTTTTTGGCTTGGTTTGGTTTGAATCATAGTTGGGTGCTCGGTTTTACTTTGGTTTTGATTCCAACTTCCAACATGCTTTGCAATCATGTCATGTGCATTTCTGCTCCACTTTTTTTCTGAGCAGGTAGGTACACCTTTATGGTATCTATATACACATGTTGTTATCATTATATATTATCATCATCGTGATCATCATGATGATGTTTGTGTACATTTCCATTTCAATTTCATTCCGCTCCTGGCATAGCTTTGGCTTCACTGTTCACCTCTCTTCTCATTTTCCTCTCTCTCTCTCTGTTTGCACAGGAGATCAGAAGCCTTTTAATATATAGAGAAATGGAGAGAATCATCATGATCATGATCATCAAGTCAAATACTCAACACTCAACTTCCAACTTCACATATTATCACATCAGTTTTTGATGATGAACACCAGAAGAAGATGAAGAACATCATCATTTCATTTCATGACATGAAACTCTACTGAAAAGACACACGTTTCAAATGAGAATGGGAGTGTATAGTCGTCGTGTTGAAGTCAGTGTAGAGGCTAATGTATATGGCAACATTCTGAATGATGATGAGCAAATATATAATATAAGCTAGCAAAAACCAGAAAAATCTGGAGACACAGAAAAAAATGAGATTGGAATGGAATTAGTTAGCTTACGTTGCATTTTTACTTTAACTTGTTGGGTATATATGTGTTTCTAAGCAGACAGATTTCGATTTAGAATTTGCAATTTGCAATGAGGTAAAAAATTCTGTATGGATGTGGATAATTTGAATAAAAATGAAAGAGTGTGCTGATTATGATTGCAACTAATCTTCTGTTGTCCTTTCAAATTTTCAACTTGATCCCAAATGCTATCTACCTTGGAATAGTTGTGAAGTGGAACTATAGTGGAAAAAAGTGGAAGATTAGCAGCACAAATAAATATATAAGCTCCTTTTTTTATATAAGCATGTGTCAAGCAAAAATATTCTTTCCAGATTTTTCCAGAAGAATATAATGGAATGGGGAAATGGGATGGGAGATAAGTTAAAAGAGGCATTGTCAATTGTGTGACAATCATTGTGATCATCATCACGCATCTCTTGTCATATGTCATATCATACTTATAATTTAAAGCTCTCGCGAATAAGTATCTCTATATCTTTTGGAATTTTTCCGAAAACTAGATCTAGGTCTACACATGGATGATATTTATATTGATATATATACATAATAAAATGATATTTGTGATACCAACATCAACTAAAGGATAAAGGATAAGGATAAGCAAATGTACTTGAATCTTTCATGAGATTGAGAGGATATGAATAATAACATGGGGTTGGATTTTGTGTTGAAAAATTGAAATGAAATATGAAGTGCTTACGAGAAAGTCAAAGTCAAATTCAAGCTGAAGAAGAGAAGGGCTTTCAACTCGGATTTTGGGAACATAAGTGGTCTCTCTCTCTCCGTCTTCCTTCTTAAGATTCTAATGTGATCAACCAACATCCAACTATCACATCACAATCACATCACAAACCAAAACCGTCGCCACAGAAAAGCTCAGAAAAGCTTTTAGTATTCACTTCCTTCCCCCTTAAAGTTTGCTACTCTTTCCTGCACTCCTTCTCTCCTGCTTCAGATTCAACATTGTTCATTCCGGAAGGAAGGAAGAAATAAGAGCTCTATATATAAGCTTAAGATTTGACTTGTTCGTCCTCCTTTTTAGAAGTTGGGATTTTGGGGTAGAAAAGTAGATGAAGAAGTGGAATGGGAAAGCAACAAGTATTTTTATATTATGCACATTCACGGGCACACTCTTCACTTCTTCTCCAGGTTGAGTAAATGCAAATCTAAATCCAATCCATATAAAAATCTCATCCAAAAAGTTTCTTTTGCACACCTTTTCTATATACTCCTCCACTCAATCAACAATTAATTTCCCTTTTCAATTTTCACCCACAACAAAATCATGAAGAAAAATTGATTTTTTAAAAAAGAAGCAAGGAAAAATATGCTTCTGCTTTTTCTCTTGCCTTCTTCTATCTTCTTCTCTTCTCTTCACTTCTCCTCACCAAACCAAACCAAACCACTGAACTGATTTTTAAAAAGATGAACAAGAACTGACGAAGATGAGCAAAGAGAGGGTTGAAGTCTTGAAGAAGAAGACAAGACAAGGAGTCTCTAAAAGATAAATAAATACACCAATTTTTACACAAGCACATCACAGTTCAGAAGAACAAGACAGAGACAGAGACAGACACTTGCATATATAGAGTAAGTAAGCAAAAGTACTGAGAAGAGAGAGAGGAGAGAAAAAATTAGCATAAAAAAGTTGCTTTATACAAGACTTTATACATAACAACGAAAGCCATTCAAAATGAAATGAAGATTTTATATAGATATACAACTTTTTAGGCTTTATATAATGGAGACGCAACGTGGTTTGGTTTGGTTTGGGTTTACAGCTTTTTTACATCGACATCATATTATCGTCATCGTCATCCCATAAGAAACATATCTTTTGAAAAAAAACTTTAAAAAAGAAGCATCATGATGTGGATTTGGATATGGATAAGCTAAAGCCAAAGCATGACCAAAGGTTTACTTAAGAAGAAGAAAAAAATTCATGTTATCCCGTTGTACACAACAAAAATCCTCTCTCTGATGATGATATTCTCTGTACAAATCCTAATGTACATAATATTAGCAATATAGAGGAAAAATAACGTGAAGAAGAAAGCCAAGACTTGTTTCGTATGTTGCATAATAATCGTTGACGATGGATATACGCGTATATAATAGTTATGCTTATTTTTTGTGATGGCTTTTGGATTGGAGTTTAGAGCCAGTTCAACAAGTCAGCGTCACGACAATGCTCAAAATGTCTATTGTTATTGTGTTTATATATGCATTCCCATTATATATTATGCTCATCATCATCATCACATCACATTATCAGAATTCAGAGTCACATGCGTTGCGTTAGGGTTTTGGTTTTAGGTAAGCTTTTTTATGCTACATTGCATGTGTTCATGTTTTGGCTGTAGAATTGTGTAGATGCTGATAAAAGTGAATAGAAAATGGGAATACAAATGTATATTATGAATACCTATCTTGATGTTGGATGTGTGTGATCATGTTAGGTTCAGTTGAGTGTAACTAAGTAAAGCTGAAGCTGAAATCCAGCTTTTTACGTAAGCAACAAGTAAGTTTTTAGCTTTGTCTGTCGCATCGCCTGTCGTCTGTCTAGCATCTTCATAAAAATATCCTCGTTTTACTCTCAAAATCCCAAGAATTATTAAGAGCTTTACAAGTTACATAAGTTTTATATGCATAAAATTTTCATATATTTTTGCAATCTCTCATATTTATATAGCATTTGCATCCTTTTACATTTTTCATTGTAAAATATTTTTTCCACACCCGCTTCCGCTCCTTTCCTACATCCACATATCCACATCCAAAAAATGTTACAATAAGTATGATTACCACATACTTACTTACGTATGTCTCTAATATAGCCTCCATTGCATTAGATTTTGGTGATCCTGATCCCCTTATCAATTCTCCGTATACCAAAAAGCATATATTAAATAAGCTTTTCAAAAGAAATAAAACGTGTTTTGTATTTTTTGCTTTAGTTTCCAACTTGTTTGCAACATACTTTTACACTAACCGTGTGTATGTCTATATGTCTATATTATGTCTCTATCTCTAATATTTTTTTTACAAAAAAAAGTGGGTAAACTCGCACTAGCTTTAAGCTTTTTTATAACATAATATAACTAACTATCAACTAACGTGTTCGTCTTCTCTTCTTCTTCTGCTCAACTTTTTCATGTGTAAATAAGTAAGGTGCTCTCTCATCTGCGTACATTATCCTTGTCACCTTAACTCTTGGAGAATGTGCTATTCCATTTTGCAAAAAAAACTCTTATATCTTTTCTCATTCACGTGCATTATTTAGAGGTGTAGATATATCTCTCTATATCTCTATAGTTGAAACGTTAGATAGTGGATAGAGCTCATTCATTTCAAGTATAAAATGAAAAAGAGTTTTTTAATGGGATCATAAAGCAGAATTGAATGTTGCTGCCGTTGCCGTATTATATAGCTTCTCTTTTCCTTGTCCTTGTCACCTTAACTCTTGGAGAATGTGCTATTCCATTTTGCAAAAAAAACTCTTATATCTTTTCTCATTCACATGCATTATTTAGAGGTGTAGATATATCTCTATATCTCTATAGTTGAAACGTATAGAGCTCATTCATTTCAAGTATAAAATGAAAAAGAGTTTTTTAATGGGATCATAAAGCAGAATTGAATGTTGCTGCCGTTGCCGTATTATATAGCTTCCTTTTTTCCTTGGCATTTTTTGGCTTGCTTAAGTTTTACATAGGTTTTCCTTCGGTTTTCGACTTGCAAAAAGATACAAAGTAAAAAGTTCTCTTTTTTTTGCAATTTGCAAACGTCTAAACCAACATTCAACATTTATATTATGTTTTTTTTGAGGATTTTTCATGGATTTGCTTTTTATTCTCATCTTTTCTTATACAAATTACACATTTTTCTCTCTCCAAAATTATCTGTTTACGATCCGTTTATCGGCAGAGAGAATATTCTGTTGTTTGTCAATGAAAATTGTCGTAATATTTTAATAGCGTAGTAAAAAGACAGTTACGACTTCATATTTTTCATGGATTTTTTTCTGGTCTTTTATTATATTATTTAGGTTCCCTTTTTAATGACAGTTTTACACTGTCGTCGGCAGATAATGGAGGAGGATTCACAAAGAAAAATTGAAAAATATTTTATTTTTTACGTGGTTTTTATTTTTTGGGTTTGGTTTGGTTTCTATCATAAAGATAGAGAAGCTATGTTGGATGTTGCATCTTTCTACAAAACACTTTTTATCATCAAGCCAAATATTCAACGTTGAACGTCACCGACAACTCAAAATGATGGAGATGGACAGCTAAAAAACTGTTTAGATTGTATATCTCCTGTTTATTTTCAAAAAAGGAGATGAAAAAAAAATTATTTATGAAAAATATATGGAACATTTAACATGGAACGCGAAAGCTATAGTAAAAAGGAAAAGCTATAATATATTTTAATGGTTCTATCAGTTTCACACATCATATTCCTTTTTTGTTTTATTTGTCAGCAAAGCAACCATATCGCAGTTTGCCAGCCTCTCAGCCTCCCATATATTTTTCTCCAGGAGCCCATCTTAATTGATTAAAAACTCGAGACGGGTGGGGATGGGGAACATAAGGGAAAATAGAAGAAAAAGCATAAAAATTTATATCTGGAATGCCGAACGGGAGAGAGCAGGAGAGAGTAAAAGCATAAAGTAATACGCAGAAAAGTGGAGGATAGCGGCTAATAAATAGTTAAAGTTGATGTTGATGTTGAAATGAAGCCGTATATATCTATACCAGAAGGATATATTTCCTTACTTAACAACATGTCATAGTCACGCTGGTTTCGTTGAAACATTCAAAGTTGGAATGGGAATCTTGGGAAATAACGTTGAAGCTTGAAAAAACTGGAAGGTAAAAGCAAATTCTAGAAAACCAGAAGCAAACCAGATCCAGGTGGAACTCTTCTAGAGCTAGAGAAAGAGAGAGTGAAAAGGGGAAGGGAAGCTATATAGGCATTTCATTTCACCTGCTCCTGATTTTGATTGTGATGATGTTCATCTTGTGTCTTCTTGATGTGATTGTAGAATGGAAGAACTGAAGCTCCAAGCTCCTATTCACTTTCACTCTATGAAAATTAAATGTAATGGCGAATGAAATCATCATGAGTATCATCCTCACTATCATCATCATTTTCATAAGGGAAGAAGGATATAATATATGGAGAAAAAGGGTTGTTGAACAAAAAAAATCTGTGAGCCCATCAACCCATGTTTCACATTCTCTTAACGCTCTTAAACTTTTTGTTTGAATGGGAACGAGAATAGAGAGAGTTACTTTACATGATGAAATGTGTTATATAGAAAATTAAGGGAATTATTTTTTTCTCTCTTGGAATACACTTTCAATAGAAGTACACGAGCATTATGAAAGAGAGACTATATACAAGAGTACATAAGTACAAGTACAACACAACTGACAATGGTTGTGGTTAGTTTGTTTTGTTCTTTTGGTCATGTACTTTTAGGTGGTTCCAAATGTTCCAACTTAAAACTTGGTGACATGGCATAATACACATTAAATCCTATATAGAGCTATATCTATACTACCATAATTATAATATAATATACCATCTGTTTTCTCTATCTCTCTCTGTCTTTCTAGTCTCTAGTAAAAGCCCCCAAAACCCGAAAAAAGCACGGTGGTTTGGTTTGGTTTTGCTTTTTGGTCTGGCTTCATTTTCCTGAATATAGTTTCCCTACTTCTTCTCCTCCTCCACACTGAACATGATGATGATGATGGGGATGATTATATCATACATTTACATGTCATTCCAACTTATTTTCAGCTTCCACCTACATTTTAAATTTTTTTTAAATAGAAAAAAAATCGTGTGAAAAAATACTTTCCTCCTCGAGCAGACCGCGACGCGACCCCACTATCCAACTCCAATCCAACATCTAACATTTGAACATTGAACATGCCAATTTTCATATCCAAAAAAAGCATAAAATTTTTCTCTCAAGACGTTTCCCCTTTGAAACCCAACCACCGACTGACTCTCCCGTTGGAAAGCAAACCGTTATATTCCCTAAGTTGAGCATATAGAAGCTCAGTTTGGATTTTGGATGTTACGCTACGCTACTTTCCGTCTTCAGGTCAACTTCAACTCCTCCTGTTGCCGCGAGCCAGAGTGGAAAATGTATAATATAAAACGAGTCTAATATATATATACATTTTCCTATCCAACGCCTTGTTTTCACTCGTCTCCCAACTCCCAACCCAAATACACGAAGAAAAAAAGCATATTATAACAACATTCTATATAGCGCTATATAGAAACCAAACGAAACCAAACCACTATAACTTTTTCTTTCTCTCTCTCTCATGAGAAACACTACAAATTGCTAGACTCTATCACATATCACCATCCTTCTCTTGCAACTAAATTGCCAAACGGTTTCCTTTCCGGAACCCCTCGTCTCTCCCCGACCCCGTCTCTTTCTCTCATCAAAAGCTCGGCGGTGCTCGAAGAAAACCTTTCTCAAAAAGTAAATGCAAATTTATGTTGGATGTTCATCATGCTGCTGATGATGATGATGATAGAACGTGAGTATAGAGCATATAACATGGAACATTGGAACAGGACTAGGACTACTATACACGCCAAGCCAATGGCACACTTTCATTTCACTCCTCTCAACTATAATGAAACACATTACACAAAATAACCATCACAATCCACATATCTACCATCACCATCATCATCATCATCATCATGAATGATTATAATCATGTCGAAAAACACCAGTTTACATTCCTCCCTTGAAGGCAAAAGAGAAAAGGAGAAGAAAAAAAACTTGAAATTGATATTCATACAAGAAGCTTCCATATAATTAGGATTTCAAAAGGGGTTCCAATGAATATGAATGAATTTATGAATTATTATCATCACCATCAGTAGTAGCATCATATCATGATATCATTTGCCTTTTTTTGACTACTTTTCTTTCTCCGGAAGAGACTTGTTCACCAGTTGGAAGTTTTGGGAGTTGGATCGTTGAACGCGTCTGGAGAGAGGAAATCCTGAAAAATGCATAAGGGAACGGGAAATGCTTCCAAAAAGAAATCGCTCAGCCTCATATTAATTTCTTAAGGGAAATTTTTTTTTGAAAAAAAAAAAGTTTTTCTTATTACAAACGCAAAACTTGAAATTACAATATATAAAGTAAACCCCATATTATTATTCCTTTCATGTCATTCATGTGTATATAGAAAAATATATAGAGGAAAAATTGAGATGAGCAAGTATATTATGAGGTCTGCTCTCGAGTGAAAAACTTTTTTTATTTTTTTTATTTCTGGGTGTGTACATATAATGCAGAGGAGCATGGAACCACGATGTTCCATTCTCTATGTTGAATGTTGCGTGTTCCAACTTGGAACGTTGGAACATGGAATACATATCACATCTCTCCTCTCTCTTTTTAACGCGAAAGGAGATTCTTGTGCAAATGCAAAAGACAATCTTGCCCATATATACTTTGTTTCTTTCTGCTGCAAAGTTGTATGTGCATTATGTCCTTTCCTTTCTGTACATATTGGATTGCTAGAGTTGGTAGTTGGTGGTTTGGTTTGGTTTTGCCGTTCCTTTCTTTGCTAGCTTCCTTCCCTTCATTCCTTCATATAATTTTCTCGGAGAGAGAGAGAGAGGAGCTTTAACGGGAAGCCGTTGCGTTGCATCACACCATCAACATCAGGAGCAGCTCAGAAGCGTTGGAACATGAGAATGGGATACCCTTTCCACTTTTCCAAAATTTCCAATGTATTTCAAATACGTTTTCACATGAGTATATAACCTTATGCTATATGCTATTGCTATGCTTATTCTACATTCAACATTGCATTGCAACTTTATAAATGTCTATAAAAAAGTTTCCTATAAGGATATTTTATATATGATATTATATGATATGATGGAAATGGAAAGTCTCCAAGTACAAAATATTTATTCACCAACCACCACCACCACCAACAAACAATAACAGGCTGCTCAAATGCTCTCCTCTCAAACTCGCATACTTTCTGAGCAGATATACAAAAAAATGGATTAGAAAAAAAGGAGAAAAGAAAAACATGAAAGTGTACCAATACCAATACCAAGTTTTTGGATAGAAATTTAAGGTTTATACTTAATCATCTTCGAGTTTTGAATTGAGATAGCTTCATTTAAGCAAGAAAAAAAGTTGTTTAAAAAACGTTTTTGTTTATTGTATTGGTTTCATGTGGTTTCGTTTGGGTGGTTGTTTCAAGGGAAAAAATATCTTTAAAAAAAGAGATCTCCTATATATCTCGATATCATCACATCATCTTCATCCTCTCAAGTGCAAGTGGATTGGATTGAATTGGATTTTTTTGGCAACCTGCCTTTAATCATCATCTCTCTTACATAAATACATTACATTGGAACATCCACACATTTTTGGCCACCCACCTTGTGTGTCCAAATCCGACCAAAGAAGAAGAAGAAGAGAGGAAGAGAAACGAAAAGGGAACTAAAGTGAGGATTTGAGGATGAAAGTGGTGGAACAAATTTGTAAATAAATAGTTGAAAAAATAATAATTAAAAAGGAAATCAAAATATCATTATATTCCTCTGGAGAAAGCAGGTGACGGTGACTATTCACAGACAATTTATACTTTTTTTTATCTTGTGGGAAGGAAACAAAAGGGTGCTTCTTCTTCATCTATTTTTACTTTCTCTCGAGTGTGCTCGCCACTGCCAAAAATTGATTCACTCAGAGTTCTTCCCTTCTTTCCCATTCGACATTCGATTGACTCAAAAGATATATATCGACATTTTATTCAACATTGAACATTGAACATTGTCGTCATCGACATCAAAAATCGACCCTCTTTTCCCAAAGTATATTGAAGTGAAAGCCACAGCCACAACTGGCTTTTTTGGTTCTTCCCTTCTCTCTTCTCGACCGAACAATTATTATTAATTCATGTCTACGTGATCGTCAAGTGATGTGCTGTTATGTTATATGTTATCCCCATATATCCATGTAAAATAGCAAATATAGCCATGTCCGTTTGGTCTCCCTCTAAATCTGGATGAGAGAGAAAAAAGGAGAGGAACTATAGCGGAAGCTAGTAAAAATCAATTTCTCCTTTGGAACATTGGAAGTTGGAACTATCTCCAAAAAAAACGAAATACTTTCATCAACTCTCAACCTTTTAAGCCGGTTACGGCATTGCATTACTCGTGATTGTGATTCATTTTAACAATATATATAAAAAATATATCCTTTTTTTCTATGCAAAATATCTAACAAGAGGAATAATAATATAAAAAAAGGTCTAAAAACTATCAATACTATTTGGAAGGAGGCTCAGAAGAGATATAGAGAGAGACAAACACTTGAGAGAA
>JAANSM010000913.1:0-22212 GCA_036850725.1 Orchesella villosa | reverse complement strand
CAGTTAGTTATGTTTGTTGTTATTGCAAATTGTAATCTATATATGATCTCGCAGAACTATGTAATTATGTAATAGCCTTCTACCTTCAAATCCACATTACGAACTCACAGACATATTCACTGTACGTCTTCTGTCTTCTCTTTTGGAAAGTAAATGATTTTGCGTCATCCTAACAAAATATTTTCCATTGACTCATTGGTCATTGTTGAGTACGATCAGTTCAAGTAGGAAAGCCCCATGCACGACCATTTTTAATCAAGTTTTTATTAGCTATATCGAAAGGTATGACAATTTTAGGAATAAATGTTTTGCTCTTTAGTCGGGGTAAGTTGAGACGCCTGAACTAGGGGCATTCTAAGTTGGAAACTTGGAATAACTTTTCCCCCGTTGTTTGTGAACCGATTGACCTTCAGCTTTTGTGCGTGCACTACTTTAGCTGTGTGACTGGAGATGCCTTGAGCAACAGTAAGTAAAAGAAAGATTTTATCAACTCCTTAGTTGTAAATTCTCACTTATCACATGCCCAATAGTGTGGTGTGTATAAATGAGCCAAAATCTTTCTGAAAAGTTCCGATAAATAAATCGGTGAAGATCTAATTTTATTATGGGAAGGTATTTATGCTTCGATATAATAGCATATCAACATATTAAGTATATAATGAGAGTTTCACAAGTTCTTAAATGTAGGTTTCCTAAAATCGTTAAACCTGTATATTATTATGGTTCATAGAATCGGAACAACATCTCTCCATTTAATATTATTCATTTCCCAAGTTCCCAACTGTTGCTCAAGGCATCTCCGTCACAATGCTAAAATAGTGCACGCACAAAAGCTGAAGTCAAGCATTTTCTCTCAAACTTACTCCATTAAGCAAGTGTTAGAGAATCTCCACTTTCTCCTTTTCCCTTTTTCATCCCCATCGTATTACATCCTTCAAATGAAATTGGCTTCTTGAAAACAAGGCACTGCTACCACGACTATAACGTCATATTCTTGTACTTTCCTTGTTGGCATTGGTCCATCCATTTTTGACTTCATACATGATATCCTTTTCACGTACTTATCTGGATTCATATAGTCCTGTTGACAGTAAGTATCCCTCTTACAATGTTAAAGTATATGTTTATATATACATTGGGCACATACAATCGATAACAAACAATGCGCAAACGGATGAGTTTCTGTTTTAAAAGTCATGGCTAGAACAAATTCAAAGCAAATGTAAGGTAAAGTTTAAAAAATCAATAGAAAAATCGAAAATTCAAGTTTAACCCTTCAATGCCGAAGGTAATATATAAAATAGAGGTATTTAAAAGGAGACTTTCTTGGTCGTAATAGCTAGTGGAAAAATATTTTTATTCACAACTTAGATACTGGAACTGTATGATGAAGCAGGGATGACACTTTAAACGCACACGTAAAAAGGATTTCCCTACGGTTTTGCATTCATCCCCTTCGCGATGACGTTTTCATCCTAAAAAATATTATACATAAGAATATGTATTCCTGTTAGTATCTGTGAATTTATGATCAATGTGTAAGCATTCAGTTGAGTAGGTGCACATAAAATATTAGCCCACGTTGTTTCATGATGATGCATCTAAGGTTCTTTCGCTCTTGTATATTACTTTCATTCCTCCGTTGGTGATTTATAGGTTGACAAGTAATGTAAGAAGAGAAACTGGAATAGTGGAGCACATAAATACTATCCTGTTTTACATTACAGTCAATGAAAATGCCAGCCTCTACCACCACCGCAAACAGCCATCTGCCCAAGCTGTAGTCTTGTTGCCGCAGTGTATTTCATAGCACACAAGAAGCAGAGTAATAAACCAAAAGCTTTTTCTCCCCTTGTTTAAATCATTTGCGTAACCAACTTTGACAAGAGAAGATGACGGACGGGATTGGCTGATGTTGTATATACTATGGACTATGCTTTCAAGAAAATATGTACATGAAAATGTATATTTATATGATGTGGAACAACTTGAACTACAAGTGAACATGAATTGTAATGGCACAACTAAATTTCGTTGAAATAATGGAGTAAACAACCTCCCAAGACGCCATCAAAGTCTTTTTCTTCAGTTTTACTGCTGCTGCTGCTGCGTACAATCCATGTAAAATGGTGTAGCAATGTATTTGACGATCAACATCGTTTCTACAATTTCCTTTACTCCTTCAACAACATGATGATGATCCTTAGAGTGAAACATGATTTTTATCTTTGGCAAAATAAGTTTTCAGGGGTCTTAAGGATGTCGCCTAATTGTAAGATGAGCCAATATCATATGTTCGTATATGTTTTAGTGTTCTATTTATTTGCCTTCAAAATTGCGCTGTATCTCATCTCACATTGACGTACAGGTCCATGTTGTTCAATGTATGTGTGTGTGTACACCAGCTCAAGTAGTTGAAATTGGACACGGAAATGGAAGATGAAACTTGAATGCATCCATTCAATAAAATCACATCGTTATTTGGAAATGGTGTTGGACAATATTTGAACTCAATTGGGCAAGATTACTCTACACATCAAAATCATCAATTTTTGCAGCTCCTCTTGCTCTTGTTTCTACGGATAATTCATCTAAAATACTTGAAATGAAGACCTAAACATGAAGCCCAACATACAGACATTGGATAAGATGACTTTAGGGGAAGACTTACACGTGGAAGTTTGTAGAATGAGCTTATATATGATTCCGTTCTTATGTTGAAGTTGAGAAAGCAATTTTTCATGAAAATCATAATAATTGAATCATGTTTTTGGAAAAGAGTGGGTGGGTGTTGCGTTGTTTTGTGCTATTATTATCATGTTGGTTGGTACCTTTGAAAGAAGATAAAGAGCATACATACACATATCTAGTATACATCACTCCAAGATTAGGAAAAGTTCAAGGAGCTGTTTTTGATATTCCCATGCACCCATCCAAGTCATCAGTTACGACTGTGAATATAAATGTGTAACTGCCTAGAAATTCATCTTTTTCTGAAGTTCCTGCAGAGAGGAAGACATAAAAAGTTTTCCTCAGTGGTCATATCATTTATGTATGAAATAAAAAAAGGCTTGTTTACATTTTTATTTGGATCATGGAAAGTGCATCTATAATACGGATTCTTCCTTCTGTCCTGACACAAGTTTAGTTGAAAATAGCCTTCTATTCCTTCAAAAAACGTAACCGTAATTCACAAAAACAGCGAGTGCACTAATAAGTAGTAAATAATATAATGAATCAACATCTATCATACATCTAACAAAGAACTTTTAAAATGTCGAATATACGAAAAATCTTTTGGTAATACATAATAAGTTTAGCCATTATGAGAATTCAAATTATGTAGCTTAGATTGGATTATCCACGGCTAGGCTGAATGCTAAGCATTAAAAAGTTCCGGTTTGTTTTGCAAATTAGGACAGAAACAGAAACTTCCAGTGATCTCATACAATCATATACTTCACTTGTGAATTAAACACTGCTGTTATGAGAATCGTACAAACTGCAGTGATAACATATAACATTTGGACAGACGGACAATGTTTCAATTTCACGCAGTAAACCATATACTAAAGTATATGCAATCTAAATCAAACTACAAGACATAATATCAGTATCACTACCTACTCCACTAAAGCCAAAATAAGGTCGAAAACTTCTGTAAAAATGTGCTGTCCTGAGTATTTTAGTTGATAAGCAAAATCATTCCGTTACATGAAGTCAAAGTCTTAGAATCAATGAAAATATATCCTCGTTTTCCGTGCACAAGTAAAACCCATGCCTTTTTTTTACTCCAGCAAGAGAATGTATATATATGGTTATATATGAGGGAACAAGGAATTGGATTCGTCCAGGATTCTACTTTTGTTCTAGAGAAAAACTAGTATTAAATTACATGACATTACATTAGTCTGAGTTACGTGAGGAAACTACTCGCCGTCAATAGTATAAACAACGTGTATAATATTCCACACACACAGAGGAGTCAGTCTATCTATACCCCCTCTCTTCCCTCTCTCAGTCTCAGCAATAAATACAATGTGTAGGAAGGGAAAGTCACACAGAATTCCGAAAAGAGATCAGAAGTGCTCTAAGATGACAAGAAACAGAAAATCAGAACGTTCTTGGCATGCCAAAGTGGAAGTATTCCTCATACCACACGTACTCGTAACTAGGATGCTTAACATCACAACAGCCCAAGCTTTTTTGCTATCCAAAAGGAATGTGTATTATGCAGCGTGCCATGCTATCAAAACTATTTTCTTTTTCAATACTGAGGAGAATCACTCCTTTCTTTTCTTTATCGGTTAGCAAGCTCCCAGAAAAAAAGTTACTGACGGCAGTGGTTAGTAGTGGCGGAACACTCGGTATTGGAGGTGTGGGCTGCACGCAAACCAAATGACTGGATATTACATGACGTCTTTGTTTTCAAAATATTTTCAGTTGTATCAAAGAAAGAGGTGGCACTCATAGACCGACGCTTCATGTTTGTTGTTGTTTCCTTTCCTTGCTTCTTTCTCTCTCTCTCTCTCCTTTTATTTCATTTTATCAGACATGAATTCCTTTGGTATTGCTTAAACAAAAATGTCTAAAAGTCAACAAGATGAAAAAATGCCACCGAAATATTGCTTACTATTGGATATTGGTGTGCGAATAAAGTGAGCTTTGTCGAACTCCTTTTTTTTTATTCTTTGGAATCAGGTGTAAATCAATCTACCCATGAAATAGCTAAGACTGTAGATTTACTGTAGTCTCTCTTTTCGCATACCTTATTATTACGTTGTAGATTGTAGAAATACATGTGGTGTGTGGCTATATGTTGCTCCTCTGGAATATACTGGTTTTCCTTGTTACAGATTTTTGCAAGTGCTGAAGCTTACATAAAGTGATTTATGTATAGAAAAAGACCACATCACGTAATACTTCAAGGCGATGAAGGTATATCGACATTCGACACAAAAAGCTTTGGTTTTGAAAGTAGATACGCTAGCTGTTCATTTCTTATTTTAGAGTGAACACTGAACAGGATAATAATGTACATATAATGATCAAACCCTGATTGAGACATATCAGTTCGCTTCGTGGTATTGATAAGAAAGAAGAGGCGTTTCTTTTCATCTAGAATTAAAAGTAAAGAATCCAGTAAGTCCATGTAATATTTTCTCTAATACCTTTTTACGAATTCATCCCCTGACTTCAATCAGTTTCTTCTTTAAACATACATCTTCTTTTGAACTCTGGATACAAATGTTGAAATAATGGAGGCTGTAGCAGCCAGCTTTGGAGCTAGTTATATATATCAATGGAAAACAGAAAATTAAACGTTATAAAACCAAGGTTATGATTGGGAGCGTGTGTAGTTTTTTGTTCATTCGTTTTATGCATAGAGAATTTTACATATAGTAATGCCTCGGCACTAATGCTATGCATTCATTTCATTGTAGACGGAAGAGTAAGTAGCAGGAGGATGCTGATTAGAATGACGAGTGCTCTACACGGATTTTCAACCGGTAAAGAAAAAGAGTATATATTACTTTTATACGAATTTTGAGAGCGATCACATGTATAAATAACTTAGCGTCGAGTGGAATAGAACAACGTTTACGTACATCCAAATATACGTATATACTTTCTTATGAACTCGTGTAAAAAAAGTTGCTCGTTACATTTTTTTCTCTCTCTCTTTTGCCTAAGAAGCTTGATTGCCAGAACTTCACTTCACACAGTAGTGAGACAACCTTTTTTTGTAGATGCTTTAAGGCTCCTCCACTACAACATTTTCATAAAATCCAAGTTTCCCAATACGAGCTCAAGTTTGATAAGATCCCTGATGTTGAGCAGTGTCAGTTTTATATGTTCCCCTTTTCCATGTAAGTCCAATTCCCTGGGAGATTTCCTTTCTATTTCATCTTGATCGTCTTTCAGGGAGAACACGCTTTGCTTGCTATATGCTGCCGTCCGTTAGTATTCATGCTCATAGAGTGAGTGTGTACCTTGTCTTTTACTTTCCTTTTAGTTTCCACTATTCGTGCCCCCAACTTCCTCCTATCTTTCTTTGTCATGCTCGCCCACATGGCAGTACGTGAATGTGGTGCTTACATATAGAGAAAGCACAACGTACGTACCTTTGTTATGCATGTACTCATTCGCTATTTACGTGCTCTAGTTATGGACGATGCCAGTTCAGTTGTTGCTGCATAGAGCAGTACATCATCAAACCAGTTGCTTTCCCTTCTGGCTCCTGTTGCTACTGCTGCAATGTTATTATATTCTGTTGCTCCCTTTTTTTTGCCATGTAAGGAAATGAACTAATCCAAGATGGAAACAGTTTTTACGGCAAATAAGAAGGAAAGTAAGAAGAAAAAAGTGGATGCTTTCCCTTGTTTAAGAAAGGTATTAAGCATTATACTATATCTACATTTTTTGCATAAGTATAAGAAAAACACGGAGTGGCAACCCCTAACACTTGTTTTCCACAAGGCGACTCTATAAATGTTTTGGGGAAAAATCACAAGGGACTATGATGCTATTAAGAACACTAGTTTAGGCTATATATACACAGGGCTGCATCTCTCCATTATTTTTTGAATGAAATCTTATGCTGTTGCGGATATACGTTATGTAATACAGAGATATATGTACAGGTAACTTTATTGCTTTTCAAAAAGGCCACACATTGAATTTTTCACAAGTCATAATTTATATTCATCCGAAAGAAAAACGGATATTGCTTCTCTATGCCTGGATTTATTTTTTCTTCTCCTCATCTCATATTCCAATGAAGAAGTCGGGAAACAGAAGCTGTGAAAGACTACGTCATATGATGAAATGGGTAATGAATTGTACATGCATATACATACATTACAATTTATACTGAAAACTGATCAAATTCCAGTTTTTTGTACAGACTATTTTGCAAAGGGTAACATATGGATGGTAGAAGGAACATGTCAGAATTTCCAAATGCAAAGGACCCTACGTCTAATTTCTATTTCATACTAATAATACTCCGACAGGCAATTACGTATTATGACTACCATCACTACCAAGATGATTCCTTCGGCAGTGTGGCAGCCGCTCTGCGCAAGAAATACGGGTATTACATCTTAAATAATCCTTCAATTCCTCAGAGATTTTTTTCAGTGAAAGACAGCTTTCTCTTCATCTATGAATGTAAATTCAACAAGATTCTCTTCGTTTCTTGTAAATGTCCTCGTTTCATGCTTATTATGTAAATGTAAAGTGTATCTTGCCTTTGTTGGCGTGCTAGTTGAAGACAACAGAGGCAACTCATTTCCTGGATAGAAGGCCAATCCATCCCATCATCTTCTGCCCTTAATTGTTTACATCATTTAATCATGTCTGTCAACTGTCAGCTAGACAATGCTCCCTCTGAAGTCACTGTCAGCATCTAATTTTCAGCGCTAGAGCGTCAATCATATCATTTCTGAATTACGTACAGAATGCGGCAGTTGTTGAAAGCTCTACCCTTAATAAGAATCTGGTTGGGTTGGTGGGTGTTGGTGCTTCTACTATGATGTTTCGGGATAAGCGCTAGCTACAAGTTAACAAAACGCGAACACACACATAATCATTTTTCAATGATATATCATATATTTAGTTATTTGATAGTGGGTGCTGGAATACGAATGCGTACATTATTTCTATTGATAGAGAAGCGGTCTGAAATCGTCGACATCATGTGGTGAAAATTGTTGTGTTCAACATGTATTCATTAATGCAATAGGTGACACGTATAACACCTCTGAAATTTTATGTTGAATCGCTATTACAATGCTTTCAGATTACACAGGGTTCACTAGCTGGAAATCGATAATAAAATATTGTTTCCATTACAAATTTTGAGCTAAAATTTAGCAAAGACTGCTTTCTTTAATGCATATAAGCAACTGGAAAGGTTTGGTGATCTTTTTCGGATCTGGTTTCAACGTATTCATGTAGTAGCGTGTGATTTTATATAAATAAACATTTAAAATATCAATATCTAGGAAATACAATGCTTACAATTTGTTTAATTGTTGAAAAATAGATAGAAACATGGTGTACAGAAATAGTATAAAAGCGACGAAATGGCAGTATTAGCAGAAGCCTATACGCATATATTTCAAGGTGTTATCAACTATGTGCTATAGAATAAGTATACACATGTCTCGTGTAGTACTATTAGTCAATGTATTGATAATTAGTAATGATATATATGATGGAGATACAGTAGTTTGATAACAAATACCAATATCCAGTTTCCAACTTTCCTCAGATAGTTCCAACCTGACCTATCGTCATCAGCCCAGTCAAAACAACTATTATGTATGAATAAATTTGCAATGTTGTTTTCTACTTGCTTAATTATAATGGGCCAAGACAAATAGGAAAAGTTTTCGATTGTCGGAGTGGACAATAATGCAGTCGAAATAGACTAGGCACCCACTCAAGACTGTCATCCATCTTCAGTGCATGAAACAGGCGCAAACATTTTGTGTATGGCTACGAACTACGAGCTATTCGGAGTGGAGTAACAAATGATATGCATAATGGTAGGCGGATGTTTGGCCAAGATTTATCTCCTTGTCGGTTCAACGTTAACACTTGAATTATCATCGCTTGCATACTCATTTTCATTTCATAGTTTTCCTACTTTTCCTGCATTTCTTTCTCAACCACTTCATATCCAATCCATATTATGAGCTGAAGCCAAGAATTATTGTAATGAGCATCATGATGATCGTATAATAAGAAGAGTACTACACAGTTCTCAATTTACCCACATGCCTGTGTAATATTTATGTATGAAATGGTACTGACAAGCATCGCAAGACTTCTCACAATCTTTTCCGTCAAGCTCCATCATCATCTCTTGTGTGTACAGGAAAATGTGTGTCAACATATGCATAATTTAAGTCACATGAGATCACGTAGAAATTTCCCCCGTTATACCATTCCCGAACGGAGCACACAAGTACACTTGTAGCATAATATGCCGCTACTCTCTTTCTTCAAGTATAAACTCATCATTTTAAGCATCGTACAATCGTGATGGGGGAAAAGCATTATCGAATTTTCACTGTGTTATGCTTATTTTATCAAAAGGTTTATCTCATAGCTTACATCTTAATGGTTGATTTTCCCCCCATCTCACACTTGCATACTTATTTCGTGTTGTATAAAAGTGTTATATTAAAATATTCTTATGGTAGCAGATGCTTCTTAGACATCATTGTCGGTCTAATCCACTCAACCCATTACCAATTTTCCTCTAGATGCTGCTTCCCATCGTAATGGGAACGCTAATGATATGAATATGAATGCACACAAGATTCTCTCTCTCTCTCTTTCGCTCTCTTTCATTCACTTACTCCCCATATCGTATACTACATATCATCCACGCTCTCGGCTCTTTCATTTATTGTCAGTAAAGGAAACATTACTATTACAATAAGCTTTTTATATATAACCAATGCTCAGCCCTAGTAATGATATCAACGAATATGTAAGGATGCCTGAAGAATAAACGCAACTAATCTAAACTAATAGGTAAAATCAGGGTGACGACTCACCACCAATATGTTAATGGACTATGCAAACCATCACCTACACCGCCATCATTTTAGCTGAACTTGGTTTTCCATGGTATACATAAAATATTATACATCACCAGCATAAGTACAACAATGCTAGTATATTTAGCACAAACGCTTTTAAATGCTAGATAGAATGTGTAGTATAGATTTTATAACTTTTATATCATCCAACTGATAACAATTCGCAATGCTTTCTCTCTATACAATGTGATAGATGAACAAGGGTACGCGTCTCGGTTGTTCAAACCAAGTTTATTCTCCATTCCAATGTTAACATGATTTTGAGGTAAGTACCTTCATATTAATCTTGCGTGAATATATATATGTTTTCATGTACATGGACGGCTAATAATAATATGCATAGGGTGTCTTGATTACAACTGCTATTACTTTTTCTCATTTAATGCTTCTCCCCTGATCGTGCGATTTACATTGTATTCGCACATGCACAACCGTAACGAGCGCTTATTCGAATATGAATAATATCATGCCATAATGATAATCTGTGTACGGATAACTTGTATCAACTTATGCAGCACACACAGCTCTCTCTTTCACTCAAGCAAGCACAATGAGTGAGTGCAATGCAGGCACTATTATGTGAGTTATCTGAACCTCAAGCGTTGATACGAGTTGTTCAACCATAAAAAGAACTTTCTATTATATGACGTACTTAAGTCGTGTGCAAACCATAGCACAACATGTAGCTACAGGAGTATATTTACTACAACATTAATATATGCATAATATGTATGTATGTTGACTGGATATTGGATGCTTTCCCCCAGCAAGGAACAACAATGTATATTATTATTTAATACTTGTAAATACCAAGCCAAACCGCAAACAAGGATTTACTTTATGTGCTTCCATTACATTTATATGTTGTATGCTATATACGCATCGACTTGTGTGTAATATGTTTTGATGTAAATAGCGTATGCAGAAGTGTGTCTAATGTATGCGTAACGTTGCATGCAAGTTTGACAACAATTTTTGCAGTCTAGCTTGCCATTACTATTATGAGCCTATATAACATGTTTAATTTGGGGGAAAATGAAGAGAATGAAAGTAAACTTACAGGCGCAGTAAAAACCAAAGTAAAGTCAAGTTTACTATATAACACTTTAGGGAGAGTTTCTATATATTTTCGAATGAATAGTTTTACTTACAGTGTCGTCACTAACTGAAGGCAAGATTCTTTTCGAGTGTATGAAATTACAAGGGGATATAAAACATGCACATTTTTATGCATCCTTTCTCATGACGCTCGTCATGCTGTCTTCCGCGTGAATGCTGATTCTTTATTGTTTATTGTGTGTTGGGGGAGAAAGCAACAGGAGGGTAATACATTTTTCGGCTGAAACATTTGCGCCAACTTAAAATATACACGTGTACATTAGAATAGAAGATTCTAAACCTGAAGGAGAATATCTTTAGAGGATTGTTCATTTGAAATTTTAGCTAGTTTGAGTTGAAGAAATGAAATGAAGTGCCTTTTTCCTTGAGTACGTTTATTCTAATGCAGTACTATATGTATTGTCATAAAAAACGGGAAAAATTCAAAGCGTATACAGCCATAATATTTGTTGACATATCAGTGATTTCCTGTATTAAGTAGTCCACAAATTTTCATTCATTTCCGTCAAAGCTAAAAAAATTATTAACCACGTACTTAAATATAGAAAAGATAGTGGAAAAGAAAACATCCCGGTTAACTGATAATGAAATCTTTGAATGTCGAATGTTTGAATGGGAAAAGAAGAGATAAATGCAGAATGCGCGTATTGAGAAAACTTTGTGTGTGTGTGTACCTTCTGTGCAGCAAGCAATGGCTTCTATCTGATCAGAGAATAAAAGTAAATGTGCCTACAGCAGGAAGAGCAGAAGTGTCTTTCTTATTTTTTCCATCCCTTACACGCGCTCACTGACACTATTGGCACATTATCCCTATTCTATCCTCATGTGCTTACTTACTCTCATATCCGTTCCCCCACGTCTCTAAACCCTCTGTCGTTGGAGTTGAGTTTTCCAAGTTTCCATATAGCTATTACCATCGTAAACGGCTCATCATAATGTAGTTCTTCATCACATTTTGCATTAACTTTACTCTCGAGCCTTATGCTACTTTTACAAGAAGTAGGAAACCGCATCAGTAGCGGGTAAGCTTGTCCACATTCAAGTACAAATAACCTCTTAATATCAAAGCCTGTGTATTGCCACCAGCATCATCATAAAACTCAGTCAGTCAACCAGCTCATTGCTACATATTATTCTTTGAGCGCTGAATAATTCTTTGCATATATAGCCTACTTTTTCACGTTATGTGCTTCTTTTAACAAGTTGCATATGCATGTAACCAGCCACTGCTTTTCAATCAACTTCCCTGCACTGCAACAACCTGCTTACTATAAGTATACTGGTGGTGGTAGCGGTGGCAGTAGTAAAACCAGCTTTCTCATGCATATTACACAACTTTTACCAGCAACTTTACTTTTTTTTCTCCCTTGTAATACTTACATTTGATGATGATGCTCCTTTTTCTGCTTTCCCGATTTGATATTTAGCCTGAAAGGATGATATGATGCCACGCACAGGAGGCATGAGTGCAGTGATATACATGCAGTAGTGAGTGCGGTTCCTCGTTTACTGTGTTGCTTCCTCTTCCTCCCGATCTTCACTTCACATGTACCTTATTCTTACTCCTCATGCAAACCGTGCTTACCCTACCACCATGCAAAACTAGTCCTCTTTATTCCAGTTTTGTTTCATTCTGTTTTCTCTAGCTCATGAATCAACACTAAAGTCAGCAGAGTGCCAGTTTTCTTGTGGCCCTCATCAAGTTGTGCTGTTGCGCGACCTTTCTTTGTCTACAAAGTCAGTTCCAGAAACAGTGAATTAGTAAATAGCAGTGTGAGCTATTTACAATCTTTTTATTTGAACAGAGTAGCACATATTTTTTTTGCGAAAAGTTACATTCACATCCTAAACACCAATATCATTCATACTACGCCAAAAACAGCGTATCGTCAATGTCAGTACTGGAGTATTAGCAGAGTTAGTACTAACACATCTTCAACTTTCTATAAATCTTTTGTATATCTTGGTACAATTCATTTCCAAAAACGCACGTATGCCCACCAAACTCCATGAAATTCTTCACTGGTTTTGTTGGTAGAAAATTGACGCTCCTTCCAAAGTACGTATTCGGTCTGTCTAACACCACCCCCGCAGCCACGGCATATACACTACACCACACATCACGCTTCCCAAATTAAGTACCCAATGTACAGAGTACAGATATACGTGTGATTGAAAAATACTCTTTTTTTTGTCTCGCATGAGACTATGAGACATGCTGTTTACTCGTTATCATTCATTAGCTAGTCAGTTACAAAAAGTTAGATTGTTTCCGCTTTCCCATATACTTTATATGCATGTATTGTATGTAGTACATAAAGTGGGAGCTCTGTGAGTTGTTGTGTGGATATATATTGCTTGTAAATCACATCTGTCTGTCGGTGAAAAATAGAGAAACGGAAGGGAAAGTAACGAGAACAGACTCTAAGGTTGAAAGGGGATAAAGGTCGACCCATTATCTTTTATCTAACACTGATAATTTTCATCTTTCCTTTCAAGCACCAAAAACGAGTAGCACACAAAGCAACAGTGAATAATGTGCATTTATGTATGGTACAAAGGTTTNGTAGCACACAAAGCAACAGTGAATAATGTGCATTTATGTATGGTACAAAGGTTTTGGGAAAAGCGCAACAAGCAGGTATGTTTTTACATACTTATAGATTGTGTATATGCAATGCATCATAACTTTTGTTATGAAGCAGCGCAATTCTTTCCTCGTTTGAAAGTTACAGATCCTAAACTCAAATTTGGTTTTAGTTCCCTTTGAAACATGCTTCCTTTTTTAGATAAAGGCTAAACTTTTTGCAGCGGAGAGTTAATATTCACTTTAGCTTTTACAGTGCATATAATGTTATATAAGTGTTTTTGCTATGTAAAAACTCCCTTATTCATATGATATCTATATGTAGGGCTAAAGATGGTTCCATATTTTGCTTTTTTTGCCATCATCATCATCAGGCGATTCGGTAAAGCTGGTAATGAACAATCTAGATGCTCATCTTTGTTCAAAGCAGTAGTTATACAGTCTCAAGTCTCACATATCTGAAAACTGAAAGGGTGTTATGCGTTTGGTAGTAGTTGTTTCACAGCACACTTGTTGATGTCATTTGGGATTGCACGCATAGTAAGCTTTTGTAAAAGTGTAGCTAAAGCGTAGATTTATGCTACCAAATGCATGTCTAAAGCTTTGGTCAATGGTCGCCTTTTTGAGTTGTATAGCCTCATCAAATGCTGAATGAAATTGTTCTTATTTTTCTTCATCTTTCTTTCACGTTTCCCTCTTTGTCTTCCTCTCTCATCTCCATCGTCTGACTCGGAAAAAGGGAATTCATCGCCAGTCAAAGCCAATTCGTGTGAGTAACGAACCAACTAACCAACGAGCCTTGGAAGTACATAATAAATTTGTTGGGGAAAGCGGAAAAGGAGAAACGCACACATATTAGAGATACAAGATACATGAATACATATACGAAGATAGATAGATGTGTGTTACACATGTCGAAGCAATCTACAACAGTTCAAAGTTGTAGCACAGGGAAAGTAGTTATTTTTTGTGTTCACAGCGTAGAGAAATAAATGTCCTGAGACATCTCCCATCAACACGCGTAAGAAAAAGATCCGGGAAAGCAACCAAAGCAATGACAGTTGACGTAACAGCAGTAATTGAAGCGCTGTAACAACAGTACTTTCTGATTACTTAACAAACCAGCGAACCACCAACAAGACCAAACAAAAACATGAAGCCAAACCAACCACCACTGACATTATCATTACACATCTCTTTTTTCTCTGCTCCTTTTCGACCCCTTTTTATCTCTAAAGACATCATCATACATTTATGCAGATATCTTTACTTAAAGTTCTTGGAGAAAATGGAAAAAGTAAAAATCCTCCGTATCGTATCTAGTTACCATTTCAACATTATTACCATTATGTGTAGACGATAGGGTTAGCAAGTAAAAAGGAGTCTTATCTTTCTTCAAAAAAATCTAGATTTTGTTTGACTTGATACATTAAAGATACTTGGTGTGTATATATATACACAAGACTACATTCACAAAAGGAATATTTATGACAAGAGAAATTCTAAGTGAAAGCTAAGCCGAAGATGACGACCATCTAAAAGGCACCCATAATATAATAGTCACATCACACAACAACAATAGTCGCACCAGAAAAGCAAATATCATCATCATCACACGAGTGTGTGTGTTTGTGGGGAAAGCAGTGGTGTACTTATTATTATTTCTTCTTTTTCTTTTAAAGCTATATCACCACTGCTGAGAAACGACCATTGTATTTAAAGGAATGATGGAGAAAATGCTTACCACGACGACTTCTTAAGTGGGATTCACTATCAACACCGTGAAGAAACAGCTCTTCTTTCCTTTTCTTCCTCTCTTGAGCTTCTCTTCTTTTTCGCGTTCAAGCAACCTTTCCACTTTTTTTCAGTTTTTTTAAGTTTTCATCTGTATATGTTTACGCAGCATTATTTCATGTATCTGAGTGTTATGCTTTTGCTGTTTTCAAAATGTGTGTGGATAGATACACATATATATTTATTGTATATACATATATCATGTAACATTATATTGACTTTACCCAAGTCACAAAAGTGTATGCATTTTTTAGCCTTTTTTTCAAAATGTGTTATGTATAGAGAGCTCGTCAGTCAGCTCAAAGGCTGATCTGTGAGCTGTAGGAGTAGGAAACTGAGTGAAAAGGGAAACGAAGCTATATTTAATTTTGAAAGAAATCCTCCACTCACTTTCAATTATGTGAAGGCTAACAACATTATACACTGACATTAACATTTCCAACTTTCTTTCATGCTTTCTCTTTAGTCCTCTCCCCTTCTTCTCCTCGTTTTTCGGTAATGCTGCACTACTTTTTTTCCTGTTTCCATTCAAATAATATCATATCTATACTTAAGAAAATTGCACTGACTCAAGATGTGTAATATGCACCAACCATAAGTAATTCCGTTGTTTAGAGTTCAAGAGAAAGAGGAGGAGAGCAGGGCATGAAAGAGAGCGACAGAGAGAAAAAAGGGGAAAGCGAGAGGGAACACCAGCTATAATTATACGTACTCATGTTTATAATATAACATAAGTAAATATGAAAGAATTTTTTTACTACTGGCTAACTAGCTCAGCTTGAAGAATTGATGTAGATGGAGGGTAAGGTGGATGATATATACTGTGTATATCTGCAAAGGTTTCACTGTGGTTATTTGTGAGTAAACCAAGTTTTGAGACTTCAGAGAAAGAGAGTGTTGCTCATTATTTGTTGCATGTATATTTGGACTGTAAAGTATTGAGTAACCTCTAAACTAAGTTTCTGGAGTAGCTCACCACCTTCATCGAAGTGCATCAAGTCGACTGCTGGGGGAAAAAGACAGAAAACTTGGTATTTTCTGTATCTTGTAGTTTCTTTTTCTTCTCTCAGATTTCACATTGCCGTTCACGGTTGGTCCGATCCCGCAACCCGTGCCCTATTTACTGCTTCCATTTCATTTCAATTCTGTGCTTCTCTTACTTCATCTCTGTCTCTCTGTTTTCGTGTCTTTTTCCATGTAAGAAATGTGTAGTACATGATCGTGAACTAAAAGAGAATACATAAATACAAGCGTGTTTCATACAACTCATTCATTCATCAACTTTTACTCACAACAGCTCTACAACTGTGTAGGTTTGAAAAAGTAGTACGAGTATCGTGTAGTTGAGAAGCATGTGATTTCATATAATATAGCAACCAAATTATAGCTTGTGTAGGAAGCTCACTTCAATACTCTAGGTATATAAAGTCCAAGATTACATAAAAATAATTTTTTCTGGAATATTCAAATCAGATTATTTTTTACCTTCTCTATTTCCCTACCTCCCCATCTCGAAACATATCACATAATATATAGTATAGCTAGGAGCGGTATGACTGCATGACTTGGCTACATTTAGAGAATTGTTGCTTCCGTCAGGTAATATAAGTGTCCAAAAATAGCAGTGTTTTCTCTCCAAATCCCAGGATGATTTACAAATTGTCCTGAAATAGGGTGGAATTGAGTTAGGACGGACGGAAATCAAGTAAAGCCCATGTTTCTTTGAAACGCAAGTGAGAGAAGGAAATCGAAATAAAATTATATCTTGTTAAAATCAACATCCATTCATGATTAACGCAAATGTCACCAGTATAATTTCCGGCCTATTATTACTCCCCATTTGTCAGAAGCCGTAATTCAACTTGACTTGTATTCGTGATGCCATTCTCTCACAATAGAAACACATTATGTCTTGCATTCCTTGGATCCAGTCAAGACAAATGAGTCAGTGGAGTAGTGTGTGTGTGTAGCTTAAAGATTTCAACACAACCTCCCATTATCATTATAGACTCGCTATATTATGTTTGTCCATAATGTACATAAGTATATGTGTGACAAGCCACACCATTTAACTGCAGGGCGGACATACCTGTTGACATGTTCAACTTGATGGCTTACTCTCCGCTGGAAAGCATTTGAGAAGATCTTAGTTTCCCACAGAGCAAGTAAAGAGAAATACCACCACCATACTATACACACACATCTCAACATATAGCATTTTCACTGTCTCCTTCCATCCATCCAAATTTCCCCTTTCTTCTCACTGCTGCCACAAAAACTCTCTTGCTCTCTCTCTCTCTATTTCTCTCTCGCTTCTTTCCTTTCCCTCATGTGATATATTTTAACACAGCGGAAGGAGTATGGAAACGTAAAATCAGAGAAAAGAAAGAGGAGAAGATGAAGAGAAGCGTTTTATTTGTCTTGTAGCTGTGGCAGAGAAAAGAATTGTTGGAGGTAGTGGTGAATGAGGAAAAGCCACATAGACCCACACACATAACATATCTAACACTAAAATACAAAAGTTAGGTAAAGGGGAAAGGGAGAGGAGAAGGCAAGAAACAAGGTAAGACGAGGGAATAAGACAGACAGTTAGCGTGATCAGCGTGAGTTCTCACAACAAAATCATAGACCAAACGCAAACTTTTTGGGTAGTCCCTGTTGCACCACTTTTGTTGACTGCTAAAACTCCTACAGGTAACATCTAGCAAGGAAAAAAAATCCTTCTCTCCAGTTATTCATTTAGCTGACGTTTACACTTGTTGGACTCTGAATACCATTTACACGATACAGTGAATAACATATACTATTGTTGTGAATAGTATTCCCGTGTTTCAACTAAGGCTGCAGCTCTGAGCAAGTGAACCAAAAACAGATCAAGTAAACTATAAAAAAGAACCTACTCATGCAGTTCATGATATTATTATATTATTAAACTTGCTACATTTGTTCTTGTTCCAATAAGAAGTTCACGAACCAATGAAAAAACAAAACTCAAATGTGCTCCACTGTAAATATGGACCTCGGCTGAACTTGCTATATCTCTAAGGACATTAACGGTGACAAACGAAGACTGTAAAACAGCATTACAGATCTGGAACAGGAAGGTGAAAGTAAAGAAAAAAATAAAGTTGAAAACAGGCAGGAAAGAGTATCAGGAGTGACAAGAAAAGTAACATTGCAATGTGAGAGAGACGTAATCCGATGTTAAGTTGGTGCTGGAATGCATGAGGCAACGATAAGGGTTATTCTGTACAACAATCGACGTAACACACACACTATATTGCAATGAAATAAGTAAACAGCGGTTTAGAGAAGAAAAAATAGTATCTAACAAATAAAATTTGTCAAAATTCAACATCACGATCCGACATCTACTTTCGTCACACTCAACCCCGGGCTAATAGGTAACAAATTTAATAAATATGATATTTTAATGACAATGAGTTTTATTTATAATTAAGTAAATTGCTGAACCAATGCTCGATTCGATTTTCATATTTTCATGGCATGTAAACTTAGACTGCGTATAAGTTCCATTGTATATACCAACCGTGACTGATTTTTATCACTAGAAACGTGGAAAGAAGATAAGAAATCTATGTATCATTTCTTATAAGTATAATCAGATTAATCGTGGAAGTATCCTTCAAATATTAAGTGCTTTTTTCTGACTCCACGTAAACTTACATTAAAGCAACCCCCGAAAAACTTCATTACTGCCAGATTTACGCAGGTGTTCGCTCACTCAGTTGCCTGATAGTCTCAATTTTAGGCACGGAAAGTTTTTGTCTGTGTAGTAGCACTTTTTAAATAATCCCAACTTATACTGTAATCATCTAATTTCACCAGTCAGTGATTCATCTTATTATATCATCGAGATTGTCTACATTATAGAGAAAAAATAATATATAAAACCATATTCTCATCATATTATTATATCATTGAGATTGTCTACATTATAGAGAAAAAATAATATATAAAACCATATTCTCATCATATATTTTCCAGTTAATGATGCTATATAAGCTATATACTCCTGCTTACACTTGGTTCCCATTAAATAAACGGTATTCGATTAATTTGAATTATGCTCATTGAACCATGGGTCTAAGTTGAATGAACAAGAATCCCATGTTTTGTTATGGAGAAACAGAGTAGATTGGTTAAAATGTGAAATAAAAGAAAGCTAGTAAACCAGGGAAAATTGATGAGGATAACTTATTTGTGCACCAAATCGTGAAATCCTATCATACTATATAAAAGATCTCAACACAAATTCATTCACATAATATATAATATAACTTGTTGAACACAAATTCAACTCGTAGAAAGAACACACTATATCAACATGAATGCACGCAATAAATTTATTCCATCGAGATATTGAGTAACCAATGCAGATGAGCATGGTAGTTTATTTGAACTAGCTACACAGCAGGGGTTGACCAAGCTCTCAACAACTGTTATTCGTCCTGCACAAGTGACACAAACGGCCATTAAACATATCCGAGAACCACTGCTACCATCTACTCCACTCTCTTTGGTCACTTAGACCATTTCCTTGTAACTGCCTTAGATTTTATGGCTCAAACGCGAAATACTCAAACCGTAAGCTTGTAGCTCACTTTCTCACAGTTGGTTATATAATAGTAGTAGAATTATAGAGACTATATATCTATATATGTCGCAGATGAAGTGTTGTATGACAGTTTATTGCAAACAGCCATGTTGCATATTCATACTTATGTTTGTGTGTGAGTATATATAGGGAAAAACAACCAAGCAAGTAATTCCTCTTATTACATCTATTGGCGAATTACGGGGTTGAGTTGTTACGACGAGGCAGGCAATCTATTTTTCTTTCCACTTGTGGATCTGCTCTTTGGAGATAGGGCCAAGACCAAACTCCCAAACGCTGCTTAATAGTAATTTACCATCTAGTATAGCATATCCAGACGTAGCAACTAACCCTGTACAGGGCATTTCAATTTTCAGCACTTTCACAGCTCTTCCTTTCCTACATAGTTAGTTATAGCGTTTGTATATACTACTGAAATTACATAAACTGCAGTTTCTTGAATGTTGAATGTACTGATGTATAATATGTATAGCGTATGAAATGGTGGGGGACAATGATGAACGAAGGAATAGTTTTCGTTTGAAGTGAAAAGAAATTTATACCTAATATGACGTTAGATGCAAAGGAATAATAATACACTTGTTGGTGTTTCATACGTACAAATTCCCATAAAATGTTTCTGAATTTTGCTTCTACACTTACAATAGATATCTCGAACTGATCTCGAAAGTCAGTCACATTTGAACCGTTTCATTGCGAGGGTGTTATTATAGGGTACGCTCCTTTTCTTTTATGTCACATGAAAATACGTATTCATCAAATGCCGCGTAGTGAAAGCAAGAGAATTGTGATGTTACAATTGTAATAAAAGTATATAAGCATTCACGAGCATGCATAAACTACTTGCATTTTCTCAAGTACAAAGTTTTAGCTAGTGGATATAATACAAAGGCAAATTTCTAGGTACAAAACTTATATGGTTATATATGAGTCTGGCATGCAAATGTACGATGATGGTACTATAGTATATTGTATATGCCTTTGCAAAAGTGATCACATTGATCATACTTCTTTCCGAGCTGAAATTTTGGATGGTTCTCTTTTTTGCTCAAATTGCTACTTTCCAGAAGTCTCCCGGTTCCATATAATCTTATTTAATTGCCATCCTTGGTCAGGAAAGTGGGAGTTGGAGCAACGACGACACTGAAATGGTGATGACGGCGATGATGATGGAAATAGATTTGTTGCTGTGCTGTGCCAAAAGTAGAGCTGAAGAGACAAACAATATCTTTGAATGTTTTGAGTATATGTAGAGCAGAGTGCTGCATGCTATAACAGAATGATTCTCATAAAGAGTCCCTTAATTAAGTTAATAATGTCTCATCTGTTGTCACAGTCAACTTCCTCTATAAAGCACTCAAGTTATATATCCTCATTCTAAAAAAAGTTATATATACTCCCTCTGTAGGGAACTTTTAGTCTGTATTGTTTTTGAAGAAACAGGTCTTTTTGTGTCTGTTGTTGACAATTCTGTCTCAGCTCAACATTCCCCTTCGTTTAAACCTTGAGTAAAACATAAATAAAGAGAGAGAAAGGGTTTGCATAACTCGTCATTGTGTGCGTATGTTTATGCATGCTTGTAGATCACAGGAGTATATTTTTGTTGAGTTGATGAAGATGAGGAAACCCATTTTGTGATTCTGCTTAAATCTTGACTGGAAGCCATGAAAAAAAAAGAAACACTAAAAGAATGACGGAGAAGTGTATTTCATCACGTGTACATGTCATTTGTCGCAATTCCTCTTGTTTTACCATGATCCTCCATACCTTTATTTTTTTGACTGAAATGAAAACTGCAAACATTTTAAAATGTGAAATAGTGATCAGATCAGCTTACACTGAATTCATTTTCTACAGTTGGGGAAGCAAGTAAAACTTTGGTTACTACTTGTATATGATATGGTATAGTATGAGAATGCCTTAGAACAAAAACTGTGAAGATATGATGATACAGTATAATGGTGGTATCATGTTTTGAAGCATATGAAATTTCACTTATACAAGACACAAGAGATGAGGCCAACCAAGTTTTCCTTTTGTCTTGATCAAGAAAAAGGCATATTGTATCGAAAGCCTTGCAGCTCTAAAGAAAGCTCATCTTATTCCAGATCTCGTCTGTGAAACTTTCTTTGAATATACGGGGCAAGTTAGACTTTCTCCTTGTCGAATCATTTGGCTGGGTCGTGTGTTTGAAAAGAGAGTCAAACGCAACAATATTTAGTATTTTGTGCAAAATTTAGGGGGAGTGTAACACTTTATATACAAAATATCAGCTTATTTATCTGTAAACTTGATATATACCATATTATATAGCTTGTGTATACTTCATGGCCAAGTATAGAATAGTTCCTTTCCATAGACGCATTTCTCATTACGGTTTTATATTACATGCTGTACTGTACGAAGTGCAAAGTAATACTAAATAAAACGGTATGCTGTATAAGAAGAACAAC
>JAANSM010000912.1:0-22212 GCA_036850725.1 Orchesella villosa | reverse complement strand
GAAGTCAAGAGTCGCATCCTTTAAAACAATCTTAAAACTCATAATACATCACCACTAAGTTTAAAGGTGGTTGCATCATTGATAATTACTAATTACATAAGAAATATTCATTTCGTTGTTAATAGGTTTCCCTGATTAACCTGTACCTCTACCGAAACAAGCGTAGGAGGATCATGAGCCAATTTCATACAACATGCTTTTGCAGCAGAAAAATCTGCTATGTGACGCGCAGTTATTAACAAATTCGGAGCATCTAAAATATATACTACATAAAATTACATTGAATATGTTCCATACACCATAAGTTAGGTTAGTTTCAAGTAGTCACCAAAAATTAGAAGACGTTTTTTCCCAAGAATTAAATTTTGTTCATTCATCTCACGAATTGTTAATATATTTGACTACTAAAAGGGTATTTTGGTATTGGTGGGTATTTCGAACATGCTCCAGATAACTAGCAGCTGGGACCAGACCAGAGCATAAGTTGCTGCGGTCAAGCTCAATAAAAATTAACAAATCTTGATTATATTTAAATTAGTACGCTGAAACATAAGTACATACGTCATACTTTGTACTTGGTACAGTACGTTCACACCACAGCTCACAGCAATAGCAGCAAAGGTAGTGTACAAAACAAGACAAAGATGGTCTTGTTCTTTCGAGCATTACGCAAGCATACGGAAATTCTCCGTGTTACTAAAAGCTGCACAAGTTCTTATTGTAACATGAGCACCTCAAGATCTCACTTATACGGAAACAATTTACCAAGTTCATCCTTTTCGTCAACATTGGACATACAAAATGTGAAACTCATCACATTTGACGTGACTGGGACACTACTGGCATTTAAAAAGCCTCCTTTTGATGTGTACTTGGATTTTGGAAAGAAATATGGGGTGAGTTGTGAGAGAGATTCGATCAAAGCTTCATTCAAAGCTCAATGGAAGAAGATGAATGTGGAGCAACCGCACTTTGGAACGTGTTGGGAAGCGTGGTGGACCGAAATTGTGATGAGAACTTTCAAGGTTTGTATTTTTATTTTTCTTCAGTAGTCTTCTTTCTATCTCTGTGTTCCTTTACTTTTTCCTCAGAAACTCTTGTAAATTAAGACAGCATGTTGAAGGGAAAGAGACGCGATAGAGATGCTTATGCAGAGATAGTTCCGTCGAAACTCCTCAGCATTATATAGATTAGATTATGTACACATGTTCCTAATCACGACAGACTAATTTTATTTGATAATTTAATATTATTAAGTTTTAGTTTGCTCAATTTGCTCATTAATTTGTAACGGGCATGAGAAGTCTTGTTAAACTGACAGTTTTCATTTGTACTTCATCTTATCTCCATTTCCTGTCGAGTTTCTGCACATTATGGACGTTTAACCGAGTCATCTTCCACATTTAAACGGATGATTGCATCAAGACGACATGGACATGGTTGATGAAATTTTGTGACTAAATAACCAATTTCTCGGCTTGTTTTAGGGTTATTTTGGTTCAGTTTGATTATTATTGTTTTCTTGTCGCTGTCAGACAGCTTCTTGAAATTAGAGTCGTCAACAACTTACTATAAATACACTTATTTATATGCCTTCACACGATGGATATGGATCACACATATCACATATATTATATTAGCAAAAAATGAATTGAATTTTCCTTACTGCAAGCGCAATGTAGTTTCTGCCGGCGTAAGGATGATAAAAATGTTCACAATCTGTCCGAATTCTGATGTAGATGATAATTTAATTCGTACTCCGAGAAGGCAACGTTGTTTGGAAGGCTTCCAATATTTTGAAGAGTTCGTCATTATGTTTACATACATAACGTCATAAAGCATGTGTATTTATTCCTGGTTGTGTGCAGCATCAAAGTAAAAGGATTGAGGTTAAAAAGAGTTTTTAAACATTAGATATAAAATCTACCATTTCATAAAATGCTTATATGTTTACAACACACATTTTGACATTTTGAATTTCCTATAAATGACTTTTAATGGCCAAATTATTATGATGTAGTGCATCATCTTTCATCTTATATTTTTCAAATGAAATCATCTCACAGGGAGCAAATGCACAAGGAGCAGACGACACAACTCTGCTAAAGGTCGCTTCTTCTCTAATTGATCACTTTAAAACGAGCGAATGTTGGATGCTAACAGAGGGAGCGGAAAATTTGTCAAAGGCCCTTGCCCAGAGGAAAGAAGGGGTGGCTATCGGAATTATTTCAAACTTTGATCCAAGACTTTACCAACTACTGGAGATATTTAATATGAGCAAGTTATTCAACCCTATCATCCTATCATATGAACACCAAATCAGCAAGCCTTCCACAGAAATTTTCAATTTAGCTCAGGAATCCTATTCAAAAGCTAATTCTGGGAAAAGTATTAAACCTTCTGAAGCCCTTCACATTGGCGACAACTATGAACTCGATTATGTTGCAGCAATTAAAGCTGGATGGAAAAGTTGTTTGGTTACACCAAATTTCAATATTGAGGAAATTCCAGAAACTCGAAGAATAAGCCAAAAGCCTAAAATATTTGCAGATTTACGAGCTTTCCACAATTTCCTTGAGGATCAAGGTAAGTATTGTATCAGCATGCTTTTCAATTTTTCGTCCTAGTTAAATTTTTCTGATAACATATGCTTTGCATTGCAACCAAAAACTCTTGAATACTGATGCTAATGGACCGATGGAACTATGTTGCAGCATTCCATAAAAAATTAAAAGGTTAAAAGCAAACCACAAGCGATTGCATTTGAGTGGCCATTTGAGTCAATTAACATGCCTCCTTTCACAACCTATGCATAAACTTCTTGGCTTCCACTTTCTGTTTCCACTTTTCTTCAATTAAGCGACAAAATAAGGGAATTCTTTTCATGTAATTCACCTCTTGCCCTTTCCCTTCTAAATAACTTCTCCTCAAACTCTCTTGCACTTTCAGTTCGACTAATTTGAAGTGATGCTCATTCAACATCAGGATTTTTTCAGCTTCTAAGTGAATGTATTCCCTGGTGAGTTGCATAACACTATAACAAGCTTTGGCGAATGCTTCTGTTAGCAAGCTTTACTTAAACATAAGGGTATTAAATCAAGTGGAGTTATACAGGTTGTATACCATTTTCGATAAGACTGCAGTCGGAATAAGTTTATCATTATGCTGTGCCATATCAATCCCACACCTTGTGAAATTATCGCTTTCCCATTCGCAAACAGGACTATAGTACCATTTATACAACCAGTCTAATTATAGGTAAGTATATCACATTTAAATTAAAAACTGATGGCTATGCTATACAACCGTTGTAGAGTTTTTTTCAAATTGTCTACTTTTGCACTAATAATTTAGGTAGGATATTCATTCAAAATATATCGAATAGCTATTGCACATAGCAGTAAGTCTGTGGCCTGTGAAGTTTCGGGCAGAATTTGTAAATAGATTTAACTCTTGGAAAATGAGTTTAATTCGAAATGCTGATGTCATTGTTGCATAAGGAGAAGCACATAAATCTTGCTTTACCCCTAATTTTATTCATTTCCTATTATTATATCGGGTTTGTATTGGTACGACATATGACATGAATTTCGAATAGTTTAAGGGTAAAAGCTTTGTAATATTCGTCCTTGGCATCTTGTAGCATCCTACCATAATTAATAATGGTCAGTCGGTCCTCTGTGTTCAAACTTTACACATTGATGACATTATTTGTTCATTGAATAGTGTTTTAGCTATTGCATGTCAAGGAAAAGGGTAACCCCTACATATTTGTAATATTCATGGATTGTGACTTGCAGCTCAGTTTTCTGTCTAAAGCACATCTTCATTTTAAGAAGAGGAGCTCCATGCAAGAAAGTTGTAAGAAAGAATGAATGCATGAAAGCTAATGCATCTCTCAAAAAGAACGGAAACACAAATCACAGAATGATTTAAGCTGGCGCTAACACAGCGGAGACAGGTTGATTTACCCAAAAATCTCAGCGTTCCATTTTTTTTGGTTTGTGTGGCTTATGTGCTCTCACTCTGCGGTAGCTATCCTGTTTATTTTTAATTATCATCCCATCAGTAGTTGTTACTGTGCTTGGTACAAAGAAACAGTAAATAACCGTGGCTCGCTTCTGTCTTCTCTCTTGGCAGGAATACTACAGAGCTGTATTATTTCGTTGATCTCATTTTTTAGTACACAGATTTTTCTACTTTGATTCCAGTTTCCAATTTACTATAATTCACAACATAATCGATTTCATGCAATGATTCCTCCAAATTGCATTGAAAATAATGTCAATAAAACAGATTGTACACGCTCATTACGATGGTTCAATGCAAAACGAACTGAGTCCCAAATTAACAATTCTGATGAAGGCATCATAGTACGCAACATGGAAATGGAGTGTTAAGACTACTCTTTCGGCATGCATGATGATCTTATCGTGTTTTTAAGATGATGTGACTTGTTACGCTGTCAGTTGGGTTAAAATCAACTCTTTGTTTTTTTCGGCTACATGTAGATACATTTTAGCTAATGTAAAACGGCAGGAATTAACCAGTGTAATGCTCTTGTTTACACAATTTTAACCCTCCATTATCATCCTTCTTTTTGTTGTAATGCTGAGATACATTTCCATCTCCATCCTTCTCTTCAATTACAACTGATGATTAGAGTAGGAAGCTTTAGAATGGATGTGAATAAACAGGTTCAAAAGTATTGAATTTTGTTCAAAAAATTACCAATCAGTTTCCCATTTATTTGTGGACTGAATTTGTGCTAATTGGATTGAGCATTGAAAATCAAAGTACCTTTGTTCAAGTTAAGACTGAAATAGACACATTAGATACATCTGCGCTCGTGATTTTTCGGAAAATTGTTAGAATATTTAGATTGTTTTGAGGATGGAAGATGCAATTAAGGGTGTTCCCAATGGACCAATAAAATTCCCTCCTTCGTCTCCACGCTCAAAGTGTTTCTCCATGTGCTTCACCCTTTACAAGAGGCATGATGAACGCCTTTTCTATGCTGTTCTTAACACTAAATCTTTCACACTTGAAGCTCTTTCATATGCGTACAAATGCCATTTATATATACGTAAGCATATACATGCATTCACAACATAACATATTTAATGAGCACACATATACCAAAGTAAAGCATATTATTGAACACAACACAGTCTCCATATTCATATCTCTACTTTACAACCCACACTCATATATATATATATGTACTCCTGTTCGATTTTGAAAGAGAGACTTGCTGCTTTAGAGCATTTTTACGGCATTACTACTCCCTTGTTACGGTTTAGGACATCAATGATTACTATATCTTAAGAGGCATTGCCTCCTTCGAGCCATTTGACACCCACTTTTTAAGAGCTGCTCGGATCCTCCTTCCATCCAACTTTATTGCGACAAAATGTTATTGCTTTCTTTCTAACCATTCAAGTGTGCAGCTCATGAAGATTATGTACATGAGTCGATTGACTTGAAATAGTTTCATATGCCGTGATATTATAAGTGATAGAATTGTATGTGTTTAAAATGATGTAGGCACAAAATTTGGGTGAAAATAAATGCAACACAGAACATCCCTGTCTTGATCGTGCAAATGGTTTTCAAAATCATTCGTGAAATACGGAAAAATTGCGACAAATGTTGAAGTGAGCACGGCTTGTTTATCTTTTTGGCTTTACTTTGTATTATTTTTTCCGTCAAGTTTTTATACAAAAATTCGGTAAGTTTGAAGCATATAAGAATAAAGCTAGAAAAAGTGTATTATCCTATTCCAAATCCATTTGGTAGGTAGACTTTTGTACGTGTCTTGTATTGCCCCAATACACGGAGTACATCTACATCCTAATTTCATATGCGTCTCAGGTCTACCTCTGCACTAATTGTGTTTCCGGATTACGTTTGTAGAAGACAACAGTAGCAAGGCTAAAAAAATAACTCCATTGGCGACTTCTCGGCTCATTTCATAACAACTTGGACCCACATTTGTCATTTTAGGGTGGCCCCTCTGTCACCACCACGCTCTTTGTATCTTCGTAATCACTGACAAACCAGTAGTAAGAAACAAAGTTTTGTTTCTCATCTTACAATCACTACAAAAACATGAAAATATTGGGGCCGTATGTCGTGGTTAGGCTTCCTTTACAAAATAATGCGTGAGAATTCAAGGAACATTTAGTTTTCAATCCTCATACAATACTTGTATGCACAATGCACATTCCACTAGGAATTCCATTTCATGAGTAATTACACTGCTGATTACCATCCTATACACATTCATATTCAGGTCTGTATCAAAGTTGCAATCGCGACTTCAACTTTTGAAAATTAAAAATGTTGGTGACTTAATTAAAATTGACAAAATTAAAAATCTTTGTTGTTCAATAAGAGATACGAACAAAGCATAACAAATAAATAAATAAAATCAATATGCGCAACGCTAAATAATATGATCTGTAAGGACAGAGAGTATAAAGGAAACGGAAAAGAAACACAAATCCCGATTCTACACAGTAATCTAATAAAAAACATATTTCATACTGCATTTACAAGTGAATTTTAGGAGTTTTTATGCCCGGGGCAACGTGCCACACTTCTTCTGGAGTCTTGAGTGTCATGTCAAAGAACTAAAATGTCGTGTGAGTAATATTCATGCATGGGGAGGAACACAACAAAAAAGTTCTGTTTGACATGCTCTCATAAATGATGGCAAAGAAAATTTGACATAACGAGCATTTCCGGAAACTTCTGACTTTGTTTCATAATTTGCCACAGGCCGTGGAAGACAGCTTTCATAGGTTGTACAAAAACGTATTTATAATTTAGTAACTTAAGGTTGGTCATGGGTTTTTGCAAATTGTTTCAAAGATACTTTTTCTAACGAGTTGAGTACATTTTAAATGTCGCCAGGTTATTAAGTCAGTGAAATGAGACTATGAAAAGTATCCTCAAGCATTCTTCTAACTGTATAATTCCAAGTTTAAAGAAATCTGAAAAGTGGCGTGTCACATTCATAACTCCGTATCCCATGTCTATGCCTTTCAAAGATGAAGGTTAATATGCCAGTACGCGCTCAATTAGCGTATGCATATATATACTTGTAATGCTGAGGAAGGGAGTCGATTATCGATAGGAATATGGAAGACACTTCCATAATTAGAGTGGTAGACGACAAACAGACATAGTGAAAAAGGTTTCGCCTCCCCATTCAATGAAAGAAAACAAAATGAGGAAGACGTATCATGTTCCACATGATAAACAAGGAAGAGACGGGGATGTAATCAATCTGCCGAACAAGGTTTCTTGTGGGCACTATGCTTGATTGACTTTTATGTGGGTTCGCGTGATTAGATTCGGGCTGGACTCGTGTCTTCTCTGCTAAACGATTTACGACCTTCTCAATTGGTTCAGCCAGACCTTAAGATTTTATTTAAAACAATCCAGAGGGTTTTCAACATCACAATATAGAATCCAACAGAGCAATATCACACAAAATTATTCATCAAAACCGTAAGCATTTGCGTACCACTGACTTATTATTGTAATATAATATTGTAGACATGTTGCATTTTCAAGATACATGCTTTCAATTGATTCATACTGGAAGAGTGGACAAGTGTTCACACTGCGCTTGGTTTGCTTTGCACCCCGTTGCTTCACGTTGTTGTTGCACGAGGCGAGTTCTACAACTGTGGGACTTTTTTTGGTGAGGTTTGTGAATGGATTTTATCATAATACCCAAATCGGAGATAAATTATTTGGGGCACCATACCAGTTAAATAGGTGATGATTTAAAAACATTAGACTTACATTGATGGAAGGAGAAATGTAGGTCAGTAGCGGGAGACTGGACTTATTTCCTGCTTAAAAAATTCTTTCGTTATCGTACATAGTTGATTTGCTTAACTGTATCATTTTATGAATGGGTGGCATATTTCACTAAGGAATCTCACTCCTTAAAAAATCGTCGGTGACATACTTACACTCTTGCTTACACTTAAGTCTGGAATTATTAAATTATTAATCCAATCAAGTAAAAATTCATAGATAAACATATTTACATGGTATGGTATTTTCAATTTTCCTTTTTCAAGAGGACACTGAGAAAAAAGTTAAGCACAAAATATTGTATTACAGAAGTAACATGTAAAAAATGAAACAAGTAATTAGTATATTGGGATATGGAAGGATGCTGGCTGAACCCTACATCCCGAACATGATATGCTTACATACAAACTCGTGTTTCATAGGTTTCTCGGTTTAGGAGTGGAATGTACAATATATGCACTTGCCTACATGCATCCAAGTTTCCACCAATGTTTCGGTGTCTTTTCAACACAAATCACAGTTGTCGTTGTCATCCCGGTTTGCTTATAGTGATGATGTATTTTTCAAACCCCTCACAGTTGCGAAGTCGTGCTCGAGTTGATCAGTTCTAATATTCACCATTTATTTAAATAAATATTTCATAGAAGCATCAATATACTGTGCACATCGATGTAATCTGAGAGAGTATTTGGAGAGGGTCTAAATAGTTGATAGATTTTTATCGTTTATAATTTTAAAAGAAATTATCCAAAATGGACTGTGATTTATATCATTCTGGATTTTTGCACGGCTCTTCAAATCATCCGAGCTGTGCCGTTACGGATAAGCTCCCAGCATGTTATTCCCGATTTAGTGTGAATTCTATTCTTGATTTTGGTGTTGACAATGGCGGACAGTCAAATGTTGGTGTCGAGCAGCAATCAAGAGATAGCAGTGCGAATAACAATAATAGTGTTTCGGGTGATAGAAATTTAATGGGATGCTGTCATGTTAATGGTGATGGTACAGGCAGGGATAATAGTGGCGATGAATTACATCCAGACTGTGATAAAATGAGATGCCTTAATAGCAGTTCTGCTGCAGACGAAGGTATGGCATAAATTTCTCATAGACAGCAAATATCCAATGTATCTTCAGTAATTTTCATATAAGCGTATAGCTGATTGTTGAATCCTTTTCATGAGTTTAAACTTTCATTGTTCGAAATCGATTGATCCTTCATATGCATAAAAATGTTCATATGCCCATTGCAGATGAGATGGATGACACAAAATTGGATCTTAGGGATGACAATGAAAGTAAAGATAGCTCAATTTTCAGCGGTGGAAACGGGGGTGATACTACAGGTCTGATTGGTACAAACTTAATCTCATCTAGTTCTGATGCTAAGTCTAATGCACGTGGACGACGAAACCGAACCCAATTTACTCCAGCACAATTAGCTGCACTTGAGCGTGTTTTTGAAAGAACGCATTATCCTGATGCATTTGCGAGAGAGGAGCTTGCAAGGAAAGTTAGCCTTACAGAAGTCCGTGTTCAGGTTAGCGAATTGTATTGACGTTAAATAATATAAAAATAATTGTCTCTGTGTTATCAATTCTGTTATACTGGGAGATGCGTTTACCCATGCAACGTGTTAGTATCATTGAGGAGCTTTTAATGCTTACATGAGAGTATATATTTACGAGTACGTATCATGGAAATGTCAGCCCCAACATTTAAGGTCGAAATGAGAGCATATTTAACCACAACTTGAAATAGGTAGTATCAGATAACTTGTCATTCTTTTGTCAAAAAGAAGGCTGAGGGTGGTCTGACAGCGTCACATGTTTAAAAACAGTATGTGTATGGGAGATCTGCTTGAGATGACAGTAAGAAGAATATCAAGGACTACCGAAATATTAACTGGCCTTTCAAAGTCAACTGAATTTAAATAGTACTTGTGATTCTTGTTATGATGTTTACTAATATTTGCCTGATGCAATTTTGAAGAAAAAAAAATTAAATCGATCATAATATTTAAGTACATACTTTGCAAGCATAGCTTCTTAATGTTTAAATTAAGGGGCATTGTGCAACCTTTTAGGTTTTAGTGTAGTGTGATACTTATCATTTGCGTGCAGAATACTTCTTCAAACTCCTATTTCTTTTATTTGTACGTACCACCAGCACAGTAATTCATATCATCATCATGCTTATTGTTATCGTTTTTCCTTCCAAACAGTTCAAACGTGTAATTTTTGTTAAAAAGAAAATCATCCCAAATTACATAGATAAACCTGACAAGCCAAAATAGGAGTGCCTGAAATGAATCCTTCCGGAAAGCACACTGTTTTTGGACGAGTTCCTCTTCTGACTTTGCCATATCACATTTTTTTGAACACTTAGACATTTTGACACAACTTTCATACAAACAGCGACAAAACAGTAAGCTTTTGAACGCATCACAAGTACAAGTGGAAGTGTATAAACGTTGGGTTGAGCCCTCGTCTATAGCTTAGTTTTTTTGTTCACACAATATTCAGATTCAGAGATGAGCAAAGGTGCATAGGCTAGGACTTCGGGAATGAAAATCATGAAAAAAAGGCTACGAATGAAGAAGATTCCTCGTCGTCATCCGTCTTTGGCAAGAAGAGACGGTTGACGGCCCGTGAATTCTACACATGTGTTCTTATTCCATTACCCTTCACTCTTTTCTATATTCATTGAATGAGTTTCTTCATAGAAGCATCAGGCGACCAACCAACCCTGTCATGTCGTGCCTTCTAGGTATCACTTTCTTCACGTTCGCAGTCACTTTACATGTGTTCCTGCGGTGGTCTGTTTTTCCACAGAGTATCAATTGATAAATGCATACATACACATTACGCGTACACTTACATAAAACCCGAGCTTATTCTGTAATGTACCATCATCAGATTAAGATTTGTCACTTCTCTTAATTGAGTCAACGAAACAAAGTGTTGTTTATTAATTGTTACATGAATGCCAGCACTGAGAATCAAGCAAAGTACTTGAAAAACTATTTTAGTGGATGCATTTCTGATTGCGTGTATTTTCAATGGTAATACTGACTGCGCAAAAGGATAAATAGAAAAAATAGTAGGAAGGAACGAGAGAGGCGTTAGTTTTGTCGGAAGCGTGAAGAAGGTATATGAGATGTGTAATTAAATAATTGAGGCTGCCAGAAACATTTCTTTGTACTTCATGCTCGTTACATGATGTATATTGTGTAGACATTTAGCAAGATGTTTTTAGTTTGAATTTTTGGAACAGGCTTGTCATGACATGAAAATGACTTAGTTTCTGATACTGTTTTCCAAGTGGAATTGTTGTTTTATGTCGTGTAAGATACAATGTCATTCTTAGGCTATAACGTTTTGCTAAATCGCTACTGATGATGCTATCTATGGCATATATCCAACTTTGATAATTAAATTATTTTCAAATTAACTGATATGTGCTAACCCTAGCCCTCATTAACGCTTATCTCAATTTTGGTTGTAAGTGCAGTTTGCATTTTCATGCCATCTCAATCATTATGTACACGTGTTGTAAACTGAACATATTTTCTTTTAATGCTGTTTGATGTAGGTTTGGTTCCAAAACCGTAGAGCAAAATTCAGGCGGAATGAGCGTAGCATTTGTTTGGGAGGTGGTCGTGGTGGTGGCGTTCCCACAAGTCATTTAACTTATCCAGGGGGATTGTCTGACAATGGATCCAGAGGACCAAGAAACACTAGTCCATGCTCTACAATCATCAACTTTGCTCATCCCCATTCTAACAAAGGAAATAATGGGAGTAAATCCAGCTCAACCTCCCCCAACCAGCTACTTCACCATATTGTGCCACCGAATGTTGTTGTTCAAAATTCTGTGTTTCCTCCAACCTCCACACCACCGATTCCAAATGGACAAAATCCTGTTACAATGTTTGCATCTAACCCCTCTTCTGCCATGACCAACTCAAATTTCTCTGCATCCGCAAATCCAATGGACCACTCTAGTGCGGCTGCCAGCTCTGCTGTCAGCACTTTCTACAGTCTTTATAGAGCTGTACAAGGCTCTTATTCACATGGTCCCACGGGAGTCGTAGTTCCTCCAACAGCTCATCATTCATATCACAATTATCCTCCCAATTATCACCATCATCATCATCATCACCATCCTCAAATGGGTATAGCAGCTGCTGCTGCAGCCGCCGCGGCTGCTGCATTACCTACATACACTTCATCAGGGGCACCAGCCGATCATCGAGACTGGATGTCCTCGTTTAACCAGGAGTGATAAAGTTATACACCTTGAAAGAGTCTGTTGAACACGGCATTCAATAGTATATATGTCAAAGAGCACTATTCATAATGATAAGCATGACCACAATTCTTTCAAATTTTGACATTTGATAACAATAATTTTTTAATAATAACTGATTTAGTAGCTGTAGTAGTGTTTATTACTTATGTAACAGTAATAATATTATGATTATTTATTATTAAATATTATAGATATCTTGCATGCTTTTAATATGAGACAAACTATTTAGTCAATTGTTAAGAATTACTCAATATCATGTATTTAAATAGTTACTACATTTGTGTCAAAAGCCCATATTCATTTCGTTTCTTCGAATGCTAAAGTTTAGTCAGTTGTAGATAACAGTTTGTCATCATGTTATTAACCAATATGTCTTCTTAAGTATGTTACAAATTAATTGATTTACTTTTCCCGTTGACCTATTGTTCTTGTCATTTAATAAGACTTGCCGTGAATGAAAATTATTATTATTCTGAATTAAAGAATCGGTTTATAAACTAAAAGCGAATCAAATCAGTTAATATTAGTAACAAATCTCTACAACTAAGCTGAAAAAGTACTACTCCAAACTCCAACATTAGAAAAATGCTGACTTTCATTATCATATTCCGAAACAAACAATGAAACCATTCCGATTCCGAAGTCCCCGTCCCAAAATATTCATTCATGAAATGCACTCCATGATCCATGCACCATAAAAGCCTGCATAAACATCCACTCCACCTTTTACGTACAAGAGCACAAAACATAAAACATCTCACATAGTCCTTCCCTTGCAACGCATGTAAACCGGGAAGCCCCTCTCTCTGCATCCCTTTTTGTTTCAGTGCAATTTATTTACCACTTTTTAGGTATACAAAGTATACATGCATGTAAATGGTGTAAATGTATTCTACTATCTAGTATATGTAACTTTGATGTCTGTATCTGTGGAGGAGAATAGCAGTAAATTTTTAAGTTAAATTTGGATTTCTTAATCTATGTTTAAAACTTCAAAGTTTCGACAAGTTTTGTCATTTGTACTCCACAAAATCAAACAGCAAGTTACTTTTAGACGTTTTAGACTTCCTAGGTTTGAATATGAATTCATAGAAAGGTTTCATAGCTGCAAAAAGTGTTTGGAGTCGCTGAGACTTGAATCCAAGTCGGTAACAACGGTTTTGACATCGCGTTCTTGATTTGTGTAAGTAACTGACAGTGAACAATGGAAGAAGGCGTAAAATAAGTATGAAGATTTTAGGACGCTAAAAGCTTATTTTATTTATTCGTACCTTACTTCATACACAATTGAATTCATTATCATTACCAATGGAAAAATATATAATTATATCATGATCAAATATTTCGGTTTGGTTTATGGTTTGCAGTTATAACTTTACAGAAGAAAGTGGAAAGAATTTAGAAAAACGTCATAATGTTAAGACGTGGACGTGGACGAGCAAGGAGTAAACTAAAGGCTCCACTTCCTGCTACCCGAGTACTTCAATCCACTAGCACAAGGGTTGTTGCTGACATCAGTGGTGATTTAAAATCGGGTGCAGCCTCCGGTCCCTCAACTGCTGATACTGAACCAGTTGCAGGTCCAAGTCGAACTCGTAGAACAGATGCAATCTACTATTCTCCAATTGCGGCTGACATAGGTCCATTTTCGAAGAAGCAGAAAATTAGCCAAAAAGTTGCCCAGTCTAGAAATGAAGCAGAAGCGGGTTCATCCGAAAAGGGGCACGGGCACCGTAGTGACAGGACTAGAAAAATTGTTAGCAGTTCAGAACGTAGACAACCTCCGACCGAAGAATCATCATCCTCCACTAAGAAACATCCCAAAACAGTGACTTTTGCTTCGGAACAAGTCAGTGATAACGAAGACGAACATAATTATAACAGCCTTACTTCGTTGAGAAATTTAAGCAAATCCAAAGGAAAGTTTTTGCATAGTTTAAGAACTGTTACGAAGTTGAAAATACCACCTCCACGAAAACGTACACAGACTCCAGAGGACCCACCAGACAGTTTTGATTTTGACACAGACATTGATACTCAAGAGTCATTAGAAATTTGTCAGGGTTTCTCCAAAATCAAGCTGCATGATTGGCATCCCTTTTTCGATATGGAGTATAACAAACGCAACGCACCTGATGTTGCCGCTACGCAAACTTCCGCACCTTCTGTTGGCAGTAAAACAGCGTCCAGTTCGAGGGATAACCAAAAGACTACTGATAACGGCGAGAGTGATGGTGAAGAGTGGGAAGAAACTCTTGTATACGTAGATCTCGAGGACATACCAGATGTGGACGGGCTGCTATCTTCATTAGCCCCTCGTAGTTCCTCCGTAGTAGATGATGTTGGTTTGTCACACTTGGAAATGAAAATTTATGATATGGATTCTAAACTTCCAGTATTACAACTTGGCGGAAGGTATCTTGCTGGACATTGGGAAAATGCGGTGGGAACTTCACTATTTTTCAAGAAAAAACTGGATCCTGAAGAAGAAATTGAATCTAACCCAAGCCCCGCCTCGTCAGAAGAACCACAGTCACAGGCTTTCACAAATAGTGCGTCAAAACTCAAAAGTATTTTATCGGAGCCGGAGATTCCGTTTGACCCTGTGTACGGAGAAAATTGCACAAGCGGAGAAGATGGATACGAGTTGGTGGCCAAAGCTTTTAGCGTACTTAAAGCTAGATATTTTCCTGTAGTGAGTGAAGCTGTCAAAAAAGATGACATTCTTCATAATTCCGACGAAGAGTTTGACCCAAGAGACTTTCAAATTCCTCCTATTAACATGGTACGTCAGTATATGACCAAAGACTTTGACTATGAGAAATACATTGAGGCAGATATAAATCGCAGAAGAGCAATTCGGGAAAAATGGATGAAACCGGAGAAGAAAAAGAAGAAGAAAAAGTCCAAGCCTAAAACTATTATTAAATCTGAACCTCTGGAACATGATGAGACGTTGGATGAAAGCATTGAGATTTTAGATGCCCATTTAGACCCATTTTTAGGAAATATAAATAATTCTGACTTTACCCCTGGTACAAGTTAAAACATGAAGTGATCGTAAATATATTTAATTAGGAATGCGATTCTCTAAACATAAGCTTGAGAATAAAAAAAATCTTTGTCATTTGAGTAAATATCATGTTATATAGTAAGATTAACAATAACAATGAACTATTGCGTAATAATTATGTCTACGTACGTATATAATAAATCCATAATCAATAATGATTTAGTTTGCTTTTCTAATTAAAATGGAAATCGATAGTCTGTAAATACGTAATGAAGATAGTGTAGAGAAAGTGTACTTGAACTGGAGCAAAAACTTCAACAATGTGGTTAAATGGTAATTTCATTTAGAAGCTAACCCAGCACTCACTCCAGCAGCTTCAAAGAATTTTAAACTGTCCAGTCTATAATTTAAAAAAAATAAAATAACATCTTTATTAGTGACACTGGGCTTGGCTTGAGATTCAACATCATCATTGTAATTTTTCATGTGTAAATCTTACATCGCTTTCTGTGTCTTTTTCACATTATATTTTGGCTTCTTTGGTATAGGCTTAGCCTGATCCTCCTGCATAATTTTTGCCAATTCAGTCTCAATTGTCTTTCTGTCTTCATCTTCAGTAAAAGAGGGCAAAGCCTGTAGTAGCGGATGTATGTCACCAACAATCGCAGTCTGTTGTCTTTGTTTAGCTTTCACTATCTCGTCTCTCTTCACCTTCAATAGTTCCATTCCTGAAATAAATTAAAATACAAAAGTTTTGGGATAACTTCTTCCATTTTCAGATTAGCAAATTACATCATACATCATATTTATTGTTTCACTGCACTTACGTTTCTTAAATGTTTCCTTCTTCGCCTTCAATCTGATTTTCTTGCATTTCACAGATCTTTTAATAATCCTCCTCAGTTCAGGGGCAGCTGTATTCATAAGTACTTCATCGCTATCCGGAATCAGCGAATCTGTGGCATCCCCCTCTGAACTCGGCTGAGAAGCACCTTTCCCAGATGACCGTTTCGCGATAGCAGACGGATGAATAACTTTAAAATAATGCTTTGCGTTTTCACCCAAAGGATTCTTTTGCTCTTTCAATCCTTCCGCAATGAGATTCTGACAAAATGTCACCTTCTTCTTCTGCTTGTTTAGCACAGTAATACGACTAGCAAAGTTGCTGGTTAGAAGACTACTCCCAGTGGCAGCAGCTGTCTTTTTCAAAATTTTAGATCGAGGAGGGCCTAAACTAATTGCACTAATGTCAGCACTAATCTTCCCAACAGTTTTCTTTAATTGTGCCTGCGTGTCGTTGGATTTTCGTCCACCTCGCACGAGGCGAGCTCGCTTTTGATCTCGCGACTTCACCTTGCCCATACTGCTTGTGGCTTGAGATTGGAAATTGACTTAATAGACACTACAATAATGACAAATGTAACTGAATCTGATCTACATTGAACTAAAACTATCAAATATTTGGTGGAAAGAGAAATCAGCAATATTGGTCCGATTCACGCAACCACAAACAGCGAAGTATGGAATAAAACCTAATTGGATTTATGATTTAAGAACTATTTGGAGGACTGTCGACTGTCCTAATAAAACAGATCAGCCGTTCGTTTACGATCCTTCATAAAGGTACACCAAAGTACCGCATGTGTAAGTACGGCACGAGATTATTGACTGCAACCAGCATGAACCATATATATAACATTATCATCATCACCATTTTACCATACATCACATCGTATTTCACATATTACTTTGCAATAGCAAATACATGCAAGTGCAAGTTTATCAGAGAAAATTATGTACACAAAAATCATGCATGTGTCTGTACATTTTAAGAGCACTTTTTCGCTCAAGAGTTCTCAAGATGTAATCTAGCTCAATGATTTCCTTCTGATAGAAATGTCTGTAGGTATATCCTACATACAGTGTTCGGGCTACTTGACTATATATTGAACACAACACAAGTCGTGAAATAAGGAGATTTGTAATAAATTAATAAACATTGTTTATTTATTGCAGTTTCAAAAGAAATTTTAAAATGTCGAATGTCAATGTTTTATGATAATTATCTTGATGGTACATCATCCGATGATTAGTATCAACAAAAAACCAATAAATTGTCATCCAGCAGTGGCAAACGAAGAATTTATCATCTTGTCACTTGTACGATAAATTAGCACTGAATTAGCGTAAAACTACACTTTTGTGCGTTCGAATCAGTGATCCTTGCCATCAAAATGAATACACGCTCCAGATGTTGTGTGTGTGGGAATCCAGGTTCATTATCTAAAACCAAAAATGTCTTACCGGATGGGTTCCTTTTAAATGACAACTCCCCAAGCGTTGATGAACAAAGTGGGCAAACTTTATGGCCAATCCACGAGCCGTACCTTGGCGTTGTCATTCAAGGGGAATTACCTATAAAAATTCATGCACATTTTCCCGATGTTCCAAAGAGTCGGTTACTAAATCCATTATCCACACTTTGCACACACTGCTTTAAAGTTATTTACAATGTTCTTCAGTTGGAAAAGCAAATGCTGCGAATGAAATCACAACTCAATGTGAAAGCTGGTACTGCAGCAGAGCTAGCTCGTGATAGTAAACTTTTCAAATCTGGAACCCCTGCTAAGAAAACTGTTCAAAATAAAGGGGCTGGGGGTTCGAGTGTCATTCAACGGAAACGACGAAAACCGGTGGGTAAGGTGGCACAAGTAAAACAACTTGTGAATGATGACGACTCTACCCAAAGTTCATACCAAACGAGGGCGAGGAGAAGGGGCGCGTTTGCTGGACTTTCTAAAGAAATTATACAAGCCGAACTGGAAGATGAAGATTGTCATAATGAGACACTGGATATTAGAATTAAAGAAATAGAAAATGACAGGTAAGATTTTATTCATGATTTCTTACAGCTATTATGTCTAAACAGCAGGTTTCATATTTCATACTCATCTTGATATATTTTTTGTGTAGCGAGGAGTATGTCAAAAGTAATATGACAAAGAAGCGAAGCCAGTCTCGGAAACAAATTCAGACAAGGAGGGCAACTTCAGGTGCAAAGATTTCCAAATTACAAGTAAAGGTATGAAAATAAGCAAAGTCTCGGGGAATATAAAACTTTGACTGAGGACGTGCGAAGGTCCTTAGGACAAACATGGCCTAACCAGATAATCTTATTTTTTAATTAGAAATTGAACTCAGGAAAACAGAAGAGAGTAGCAGAATCTAAAGATGAAAGTAATTCTCTCGATGGGCCGTTCTGCTCCGTTCCTGACAACGAAAAGTTCTTTTGTTGCCCTAAATGTTGCACATTCTTTAGAAAAGAAGAGTTTAAAGGCTTTCAGTCTCACATTAGTGTAGTGTGTTCCGTAAGAAAGCGTTTCCCCTGTGAGCACTGTGGCCACATATACACAACCAAAAATGTCTTAAGCTATCATATTGAGTCTGTCCATCACAAACCACATCCACAATCCAGAGCGATTCGTGGGAAACCAAGAAAGGAATATGTTTCAGAAATGTCCAAAATATACGAACTGTTACAGAGTGACCATAAATTAGAAAGAAAAGAGGGAGGTCAAAACGAGACGAGCGTGAGAAGTGTAATGTCATTTGAAAGTGACCTTGAAAAAATAAGAGAGGAGCTTGAATTTGACAATTGGCCAGTAGATAAAAGAACGGCAGAGGAAATTGGCAAGTCAAGTGGATTCTGGAAGTGTTGGGTCTGCTTATATGAATCAAACAAAAAATCCTATTGGCTGTCTCATTTGAAAAGAATTCACCTGGATGTTAAAGGATTATTGCTTAATTGTGAACATTGTCTCTTTACGTTCACGCACAAGCACCATTTGAGAGAACATTTGAATGAAATGCATGCTGATCAGAGTGGCTATAACTGCGGGAAGTGTGATCGGAAATTTTTGCATAAAAATGACAACCACTTTTGTGCAAAGATAAGTTGTGATATTTGTGGAGCGGTATTTAATACTCGAGGGAGTAAAAATAAGCACATGTTAACTCATCCCGAACACAAACCATTTGCCTGTGAAATATGTCCGAAAACGTTTAAAAAACGAGAATACTTGTCACTTCACATGAGAACGCACGACGATGCTCGACCTTACCAATGCGATTTTTGTTCGAAAAGGTTTCGATCAAAATCTCATTACAATAATCACCGACGCATACACACCGGTGAAAAACCATACGTGTGCGACTTGTGTGGACGAACCTTTGTAAGTCCGCAGTGTCTTTTTAATCATTTGAAGTCGCACTCAGATATCAAGAACTTTTCATGTGATATTTGTGATAAGACCTTCAGAACAGCGTATGATGTAAAGAGACATAGAGGTTCGTAAGTACTTGAGATATTTACGGTAGCTCTTAAAATGTGCTTAGTATTCATAGCACATAAATTTATTATGTTTTTTTTGCAGTAATTCACACGGACGAGAAGCCCTTTAAGTGCAAAATCTGTCACAAGAGTTTTAACAGAAGGGGAAACTGTTTAGCTCATGAGCGCAACCACGTTGAAAAGGGGTTTAATGAGCCATTCACGTGTAATATATGCAAAGAAATGTTTGACCGACCCAACAATCTGAATAAACATATCAAGCAAGCACATCAAGGGAAATCGAACGATGCTTATGATGCGGCTAATATTTCAGCAAAAACAGGTAGGAATATTCTAAATACAGCGCAGAGCAAAATACACCAGTTGAAGAAGCTGACACAAAAGTCTCTTTGGTCACAGTGCCTGTGATACAAGTTCAACAATGAAACACAATTTTGTTAGTTAATATTTCAAGCACTGAAAATTTTTTTGATCTTTTCTACCCTAGCACTTCCCTAGATTAATGGTGGTACTCAACTATGGAACGCGCCAGCTCAACAGCAAATTGCAGAAAGTTCGTCGATTCCACTGCATTTAACAATGATGTCTTCTTAAATGTTAACATTATATTTTATAATAGTGTCAATGTCTAACTTTTACTATGCTTTACTATATTGTGAGACAGATGCAATATGCAATGCAAGAGCAAAACGATGCGTGTGTCGTATTAGTTTAATGCAAAGATATTGTGTAGAACTCAGCTTATATATAACTTTAGGTCTCCTTTTAATGAATGTTATTCCAAGTAAAGGTATTTATGAAAACTAATTTCTGCTATTTCATTTGATTTGGCAATAACGGATATCCAGGGCGAATATAAGCATACTTAACAGTGGGATTACTTATTTTCGCCAAGGGTATAAAAGGTGGAAAAGTAGTTTGCTCGCATGCATCACTTCTGCCTGGTTTACAACGAGCTTCAGGAGGATGATAATAATTTCCCTCGGTGCATCGCAGCAAATATCCAGCTCCGTCCATGCAAACAAGAACTGACTGGCAATCTTTTGCAATAGGGATAAATCCATTGGACGACATAGGACATTTTACTGGAGGTGTTAATCCTGGAATAACAGGAAATGCAATAGAATCTCCACCCCCACTACCTCCGCCTGGTCCAGATGGCGGAGCTGGTTGAATGTTGTCAGGATCAAGAGGTAGTTCAGGTAGACCTTCCCCTTCTGGAGGATCGTGAGGGGCATGCTGAAGACAAGCTGGATCTTGAGGTTGTGTACATACACCCAATTCCTATCCAAAATCGTAGCAGAATAAATTCATAATACATTTACGCTTCTGTATGGCTCAACTGGTATAGGGGAAGTTAGTACCTTGTCATAAGCTAATCCCTCGGTACATGTATAGTGACTAGCCATGCCTGCATGGCACACTGTATACATAGCACAATTTCGTGGATTCGCAAACGTTCCATACGGTTCTTCACATCCAACGTCAGCATCTTGGAGTGGTTCTGGAGGATTTATTAATTATGCATTGTAAATCAAAAGAAATGTTCTTTCTGATTGACACATGTTTATGTAGAGCTAAGGGATTACTGGCTAAACTTACGAGATACCTCCTTCCCATCGCAATTTACCATTGATGGATAGTCACAGGAGGAGGTCTGCTCATTGAACATTAGCCCATGCGAGCAATGTGCTGATGAAACAGGTCTTCCTTCCCAGCAGTTATAGTATTTATCACAGTATTTGGGATCAGCAAACTGTCCTGTTGGCTCTTTGCAAACTTCGTTGTTGTTTGAGGTAGCTTTCCTTGCTTCGCCTACGTCATGTAAATTCCTTGCAAATGTTGTGGAAGTTGCTGCTCCTGGTGAGATGACTTGTTTTTGCACTTGTATCCCATTATTCCAGTTGCTAGTACCTGAGAACACGACAGTTGCCAGCATTTTAGTTATTAAGAGGTACATTTGCATCCACTTTTTACCGGATTAAGTGAAGTAACATCCTAATTAATTGGTTGTCATTCTGTCACTTTGTGACTTGAGCCATGATTAAAAAATCTTGTCAGAAGATAAATTGAGAGGTCGTGCATTTTTGGTGGATGTTTTTCGGGCAAAAACCTATTTGAGCTTGCAGAGTACTTGTATTACTAGTACATTAACATTGAATTGTTGAAGCTTACTTGGCGATACTAATCATAATCATAAGTATTTCAATGAATTACAAGATTCAGCCAAATCGGCTGACTTCGGGCTGTATATGCAACTTGATCCACAAAAGTCGTTAGCTGTCAATAATGACTAAAAATTGCAAGTATGTACTTACCATACCTTAATTCCGTTTTATTTCAATCCGTCGGCTAATCAATAGCAAATGGGAAGATTTACAATACAAACAAGCCCAACATGCTACTTTATCTGACCTATCCTATAGACTAGAAAAATCGAACGATCAAGCGGAAACTGCTGGAGGGCTTTTTGGGAATTTATTTGATTGCTTGCAGTCTCATGCACCAACTTCGTGAAGCATATAATACCTATATAATAATATATAGGTATATAATAAGCATATAATAATAGCATGAATACCCCCATTGGGGGTATTCACTCAGTCTGTTAGACCCATCTTGTCTGTTAGCATCGTTATGATAACGTTGGTAGCTGTGAACGGAAAAAAATCTAACTTCGTTAACATGGCTTCGTAAA
>JAANSM010000911.1:0-22228 GCA_036850725.1 Orchesella villosa | reverse complement strand
TTTTATTGTTTGAAAGGATGAGTGAATCCTACATAAAGTATTAATGCAATTGGAAAATACTTGAAACTTTTAATTATCTTTTTAAGTGGATTCAAAAAAATTCTCGGTATCTCATCCACAGTTTGGCATTTGGTACCAAAAACATTTATTGTTTTCGTTTGAAATAATTATTGCACCGAATCCCAGACATCCTTACTATAATCATTATTCTATACAATGGGCTTTCCTAAAATGAAATACATTTCTGTGGAAACGTGCCCATCTATTAAGTCCTTGTAGAAGCAATTTGTAAGCCAATGGTCAAACATAAGGCTTTGAATTAGAACGTAACACAGAGAATGATAGGTTTTTACAAGCATAATAAGAATGAGGAAGCTGAACAAATGTTCCATCCAAATACTACAAAAAAAAAGTTTCCAAAAATAACTCAAGAATTAAGTTATCAAGTTGAATTCGCCTACATGACCGCGACTTAACGTGTATTTTAACTGCTTGAAACAATGGTTAACAAGAGGGGTAAAAGCTCTTTATCTAGTTTTCTCTTCATATTTGTCATAACTCAACAACATCGCCTCATTACTCTACTTGTTATCATGGGCTAAGTCGCATTTGTCCAAAGAGCAAGGAAAGGTAAATTGTAAGAGGATATATCCTCCATTATTATATTACATTTTTCATGTTCACTGATTTGACACTAGAGAAAAGTCGTAAGTCGTGCCATTAGACAACGGGATCCAATTCTCTTGAATATTCCATTGACATCACGGTGAATTTGAAGGGTTTCTTTTCCCTTGCCTTCGGTCGAAATGATGTAAGCGGATGAAAAGGTGGAAGAATGAGAGGAAAAGTATAGAAAAAAACTATAGCCATTCTTAGCATCACGTCATATACATAATATGATGATATTATTATATGTAGTTATGTTGTTGAAGAGCAGGAATAAACTGCTCTTCAACAATAAAAGTTGTGCTCTTGTTGCTCTTCAAACCGTTTCGTTATTATGTGGGTGAGTGATAATTCAGGAAGTAATGTCTTTTCTACATTTGTCCGTCTGTCTACACCTATATGTCTTCCCATTTAAAGCAATTTGAACCACATTTAGTACAAAATACAAAAGTAACAGATGCATATTATGATTTGAAATCAGTATTTAGAATCAAAATGGTACATCGTCCAATAAATTTTCCAAATGCTAATTTAAGAGCTCCTGAGAATCACCAGAAATTTCATATTTTTCGGTTATTTGACATTATGAAACAACTGCTGCACTAAAATATATAGTCATTAAGTTTTTTTATTTTAGTCTTTTTAGCTCTTTATTCCGCTACGTATCTGATATGCTTACAAGCACTTTATTATTCTTTTCTCTTGACAGTCAAATCAAATAGATTTTATATATATGTTTTAGCCTCCATTTGCATTGCATTATGTCATGTCCTCGACGACTGGGTTGTGTTTCGATGCGGTATTGTAACGCGATTTGAAAGTTTTGACACTAATGATTAAGCTTAGAAACGTAGCACATAGCAATATATTGTGGTAGCGGAGAAAACTGTCGGTATGGAAAAAATATATCCCATTGGGACATGTGTATTACTTCAATGGAATATTTATTCCGTTAATGCCTCATTCTACCCAACGCCTTCTTTTTTAACAGTCTTTCAAACTCATCTTCTCATCATCAACAACTAAACCTCAAGTTGTAGATAGACTTCTCTTCTTGTTCGAATCTTTTCGCATATTTTCAAGATAATATTGACATGGTTGGGCAATAGAACTCGTTGAAAAGTACTGAACAACTAAGAACACACATTTTTATTGCGACTTTAGAGCCAGAGAAATGGAATATTTACTTTTTTTTACCGTGACGAACAACGAAATTTGATATCATTTTTATTCCATTTCTTGATCAAATATACCTTTTTCCACTTTTGTTGAAAAGTTGCTCTTGATGGGATTACCATGTAAATCATCATTGCTCAATAAATTTGTAGGAAATTTTCTTTCCCTTTTACCCTAGCTCTGCTCCTTTTTCTCCCATCCCATTCTTCCACTTTATTTTCCACGACTTGTCTGGAAACGAAGAAGATTGTTGGAGCTGCAAACAAAATATGGAATTGGAAACGGAGTGCTTACTCAGTCATTTCCACACACCATTAAAAACCATGTGGTGATGACAGTGATTTACGGAACATAACTGGAACGCTGAGAGTTATTGCGCCTTTTCTAAAAAAATATATGTATGTATTATACATTTCGAATCATCATCATCATTTTCGTCCCTTCAATAACTATCCATACTTTCAACCACGAAGACTTTTTTTCCAATTTTGTAAAAATCAAAGTTTTTCCTCCCGCTCCTCCACAATATAGGAATCTGAAAAGGAATTGCAGAAAGTATAAAATCTAACCTGTATTTCCTCACATATACGTATTTCATTTGCGGACAAGACAAGGTCATTTATAGAAAATGCGAGGTAGAATAAGAGCAGACAGAGTCGTCCTCAAAACGCAATAATTTCGTTGGTCGTGTAACTGGTTCACAAAACGGTGAGTTTCAAACAAGAAAGTCTTGTTGATATACAAAAGTTTGTATATATTGTAGAAAAATGCATGGAGCAGTTATTATTTAAGGGACATTATGAAATCCTACTGTAATGATACTTTTTTAAACATTATTTTCTTTTTGGCACTTGACAAACGCGCATTTTACAATTTGTGGTTTGTCTGGCGTTTGTATGAGGGGGTTTAACTCTCTCCTTTAATTTGTCAGTAGTGCTTGGAAACGGTGGCTCTGTTAGTTGGCTTCGCACGATAGGTATTTATGATGATGTGCTGAGCCAGAAACCGGCACCCATTCCTCAGCTCTGCAAAAAATTACAATGTGAATGAGTTACGAGGAATGTATATTCTACATTCCTTGGGAGCAGAGATACATGCTTGGTATGGAACCAGTATCACCATGATAATCTTAACGACCGTACAATTCATATACAGATATATAAATTGGAAGTTGATGAACAAGTCCTACTCTAAAAATAGATTTTAAAGTCCCATTCATTCGCAGTTCATACATTTATATAGATATTTCCAAGGAAAAATGGTAAAAAAAATCAAGCACACTTTCCAAATACAAACCATTCACCGCAACAAGTTGTAAGGTAACGTAAAGAATCCAAACAGTTATGTCCATACTTTCTTATTTGGGTCTATAAAAAATAAGCAAAGACTGATGTAGTTTCTTGAATTTTCTTTTTTGAGAAATGGAAATACTTCGTCATATTTCATAACCAAATCTTTCATCATTTCTCAAATAATCCAAACTTTTAANCATCATTTCTCAAATAATCCAAACTTTTAAATGGAAGTATTGAATGAAATTTACATACTTGTTTTACAATGACTACCAACTACCAACTTTTTGAAATTGTTATTTTTTGTACTTGGCAGTCAAAAAGGTAAAAAAATTACTAGACATGAGGCTAATAAAGAGTGGCAAGTTATAATGAGAACAACCACCATCATCATCCTCCGTCTGCGTTTTCCTTACTGTCAGATCCAATCTCCATCATAGTTTTTTATTTCCAGTGAAGCATGGCAATATCAGCTTGAGCAATTTCCTACTTCGCTTAATTAACTACGCACCACATACATTTTCCATTATATGGTGTGTGTGTGTGTGGTGCAAAACAAGAATGTAGCCACTGTGTGGATATTTTATATATCTCCAACGTTTTTTTTCAATATTTTTAGTTTTGCTGTGCTTCCCTTTTTTTCATCTTGCTAAACTGCGTCGAATATTTTACTTATGGTGCGGAAGCCTTAATCCCAAAGTTATTCAAGAATGTTCTTGAATGCTGACTGGGAAATAATGACGGTAAATTCCTCACACAACATAAGTAATACACCTTGTCACTAACTTGAACCTTTTCTCTCATCCTTCGCAAAAGTGTAATGAGACAAGAGAGAACGTCACTGTAATTGACATCATTCAGGTTGATGATGAGGCGAAAATAATGTAAAGAATGTGGATTCAAAGTCATTAGTCTTAATTCACACCAGAACCGCAAACACCACCAATAAGACAAAGACTGTGTGTAGTCTCCGGTTTTCTGCTTGAGCTTCCGTCATCCCCCCACCCAAAAAAAAATTCTTCCCGTATCTTTTTTACATTAAAGTTGCTCTGGTGTCGAAACTAATTTTCTTGTTGTAACATGCATGACTGCATGACTCCACAGAGAAGGATTATCAAACGTCATATGAATTAATGGCTAATCTTCTTTATGAAAACAGCATGTTTTCTTCGAAGGGAAGAAAGAGAGAAACCGACAAGTTTAAGCCTAGCGTGGCATGGCATGGCATAACTTCTTGGGAACAAAAGACCTAGGAAGCTGCATACTTATTTATTTCTCTGCTTCCCACCTACTTTAAGGAAATGGGTTTTAATGCACTTCAATCTTTTACCACCAGCTCTCCTCTAAGGAGTTGAACAAGACGATTATCCATATGTGGGGAGAGTTGAGTTGAGTGAAATGATTATTTTTTTGAGGGGTCTTGTCAACTCAGGCCAAAGGACTTGGTGTCACTCCTCTTTTCTCCTACTTGACATCTCTTTCCTTTTCTCTTCTTATTGCATTATGAGTGTGTGTGTGTGTGCACTCATACAAAACACCAGTCAAGTTTTCTTAAGCACAATACATTTTTTCAATGTGAGTGCGTGTGTGTGTGTGTAAGAGAGCGAGCAAGGAAATGAGAATGAAAGTGATATGGCTGATGACAACGAACACAGTTTGGTGGCCCTACTAGCTGTGGGAGAAAACAAGGGAAAAAGTTTGGTTGACTCCTGGACTGAGAAGGAGGTGGAGGTGAGAGAGAGATGAGAGTTGCTCAAACATGTTTTTGCTTCACTTTTTCTTCGTCAAAAGGAGGGCTGGAAAGGAGTTAGCGTTAGTGGAGATTGAAAGGGTGTATTTAGCGACAGAACAAGTGTCATCTCCAGAGCCCTTGTCGCTGTCGTCTTCTTCTCTTTCTCCCTCTTGTTAACAATACCATTTCATCGTCATCCGGAGGAGAAAGAGAGAAGGAAATAGGAGAGAACCGACAGATTCTAGATGTCTACACGTATGATGCTTGTTTTGTTGTTGGGAGACGACGACAACGGGATAGGGATTCTCATTCTCTTTCCTCGGAGTATTATGGGCAACGTGGGAAGCATCAGGAGAGAGGAAATGGAATACATATGTAATGCTCTCCTCTGTACAATAGTAGCCTCGAAGGAATGGAATCAGTTGAGTTTTTCGGATCTCAATATGAACGAATCTGGTTTGATGTTCACAAACCTGCAAAACCTCCACTGGAAATTAGGTACACAAGTCGGAATGACGATGAGCGCAGCGGTACGGATAATGATGGGCTAGGAAATCGAAAAAAAGAGTTAGAAGGCAATAGCAATTTCATGTTATCTTCAATGACATTACTTGAAGCTGTGTGATTTTGAGCGGATGCCGGCTTGCAAGTGGGTTTCCCTTCTTTTTCCCAACCATTTATTATGGTTGTGTGGAGATATGGTTGCGTTAGCATTCCATGCAAAAAAAGAGAGGACAAACCTCGGGAAATCAGTTGAGAAGAGAGAAAATGCATTTTGATATGAATGTGACCACTTTTCCGGTTTTGGTTCAAGTCCCCTCCTGGCATTATCATCACATCATCATCACAATATCATCTTCTTTTGCAATCCCATTTTACAGTTGGGAAATGTTTCACAGCCATATCGTCGTCATCACAATTTCCCTCACTTTCCAATCCAATCCAATGTCATAGAATGGAATGGTTGGGAAGAGGTGGTGTGCTCAAATCATGTTGATAATGATTATGCTAGTCTTGTGTAGGAAGGAGAGGGAAAGTTGGTGGGACACTTTTTGGCCATTTTCCACTTGATATGTGTGGTGTGAACGTCATGTAGCGAGAGTTGGAGTTTATAGCTTGAATTTTCGTTGCTTGTTCCAACCATCTCTTTTTTTCCTATCCTGAGATATAGCGGAAATGATAGGGCTGATAATCTTAATGATGATGACGGGGTTTGCGGCTGGCTGATGCTCCCAGCCAAAAAACCTTTTCCCTCTCAGTTCTCCCATGTATTTATTTGAGGTGAAGGGGGAAGGCAAATGACTTGATTAAATTTATTAAACCTTCATTTCATCCTGATCATAATGAGAATGTTCGTTATGCTCTTTCAATTTTATACATTTTACTTTAGATAGAAGTTGAAATGATTGGTATGAAAGATTTTTTTAAATAACCCTTTGCATTTTTCCATTTTGTTTTATGCAGTTCGACTTCAAGGACCTGGAGACCAGTACACTGTGAAAAAGTTTTCCGGTTTCCTGCTGGTAGCCGAGCCAGCTGATGGATTGTCGCCTGAGACGTCGGCAGGAAGCTTTCAGTTGATCGGCGACTCCTTGGCGAGATTCAGTGAGTATTGTCCTCATGCCGTAAAACATGCTTCGGAGCTGCCCAAGGCTGAAGTTCAAGTCCGGTGGACAGCACCACCTGCATCGGCAGGATGTGTCAGTTTCAGGCAAGTCCACAATTTCATGTTATTATTTTCAAAGTTGGGTTTCTATTGAACATTATCTAGCCAACTGGCACCAAAGGGGGAAAGTGGACCAGACGTACTTCTTTAACACCCAATGTAGCCCAAGCCAAGCTCAATGTCAAATGAAACCAATAGAAGGCCATTGCCAGAAATAAGCAAAAAAATTGTATGCATTAAATATGCACGCTCAAGTTCCAACTATTACTCCCTTTTATATAAAATTAGGAAGCTGCTATGGCATAGTGTCGGTGTAAACTGTATGGGAAACTAGCCCAATAATACAACTATTGCTCATTCTATTACATGTGTAAAATACAGAGCACAAAAGAATTCTTTTTCTCTCTCTCTCCCTCTTGATATACTAAAGAAACGCTCAAGTCCACATGTTTTATTTTATTGTCATGGGTGTATTTTCATGCCTTGTTACATTTCTTCGGCATCTTGTCTTGTCTGCCCGGCACCAGCTACCGCTTTCCCTTTCTTGCCACCTAAATATAAAGGATCTCTTGTTCCCAACTAGCCTTTTGACTGTTGCACTACATCTCTTTGCATCACTCACCATGTCCTTCTGAGTTGTGGGTGCATATCCCAGGCTTAAGGCATCCTTAGAAACTGTTCTTTGGCTCTGTCCTTCCACTTTCATCCTTTCTTCAATTCCTCTTGGACCTCTTTTTCCCCCCCTGAAAATCCTTCAGTGTCGTAAAAAGATTTGGCTCAAGAAAGAAGAAGTAAACCGACAGCTTGTTTTAAGCCATACTTTTTTTTCTCTTTCAAAACATCTGCTCACTTTTTTCTATTGTGTTGAAAATTTCACCCACCATTACAACTTATATGTATCTATGTACATCTGTGAGGAGAATGGAATGCTAACTTGAGAAATTTCACCTTATAAACATAAGCAATAGTTTTCATGCGGGATATATGTTTATATTTGTGGAACAGAGTAGGAGTACACCCACATGGTTATGTGCCTCTCTCTCGGAGTTTGGTTGCTTAAACTCAAAGTATTTTAAAGGAGAAATAGTTTCCCTGTGGACTTGCACTAAATTAAGTAGACACACGAGTATGTAGTAGCTGTTGTTGTATGTAGAATGTATGCACCGGCGTTACGGTTTGGGAGTATCTCAGCAAAAAGGAAATAGATGGAAGTATATAATATCCAGGATGTTAGTGAGCATTTGGAAAATTTTATTGTGACATGGGAAAGCCAAAAGGAGAGAGCGAGAGAAGGAGACAAGGGAGAAAGTCTGGAAAGGGCAACACAAGGAAACTAAAATACAAATAAAAGTTTACATGTGAAGCCTTGAAAATAAGACAGGAAGGCAACAGCCAATTAAATCTTTCCACTTGGCTTCGAATTCCTCAAGTAATCTCAAGTATTTACCCTGAGATATATGTACTACTTCCACTTTCTCTCTCTCTCTCACACTCGCTCTCTTTGTCTCCCACCAAAACTTGGACCACTGATCATGTTGATGAGGAAGAAGAAACATATAGAGCCAAACCAACTCAGATTTCCTTCATTTCTTCTAGCCAAGCGAGACCACACCACACACCATCACAACCACCACATTGAAAACCAAAATCCGAGAAAGTTAACAGTTTCTCATGGCTCCCCCACTTTTTTTAAAAGTAGATAATAATGTGAGCAAACATAGTTACCTAGCAAGTTATACATATGGGCACATTAGGTGGGATGGAATATGCAACCGGCTTCTATCTTTATATATGTCTAAATAACTGACTGGGTGAGAGAGAGGAATGGAGAAGCGGTAAATGTCTGGGAAAGTTAAAGTCAGGTTAATTCCTCTTTTCAAAGCTGTTTCTTCTCTTGAGTATAATATGCAAGTGTGTGTGTGTAGCATGTAGAAAAGGCTAGAATAAATGAGGCTCATCCCCGAAAATCACATCAGAACAAGTGACTGCACAAGAAAATGAAAGGAATGAAATGCGTTCCCATAAATCCTCCGTTTAATTCCTTTTTCCTTCTCTCTCTCTTGCTCTCACTTCTTCTTTTGCTTATAGGAAAAAATAACAACTTGGCTTCGTAAAGTTGAACTTCTCCGTAATATGTTGTGTTTTTCTTGTGGTTATGGTTACACGGTGGTATATGGTAGTAGATGGGGTAGCAGCTCATTAATTTTTTCGTCTCCTTTTCATTTTTACTAACTTACCTGCGGAACTAGGAAGGAAGTATCATCATCAAGTTTTCTCTTTGTGTATGTTTCTACTCCATGTCACACAGTAGTAAACTTGCCACTTAACTCACTTTGCATCCATTCCCGGATGGAAAGTAAACGATCCAAAACGCATGAAACTATCTTCAATTTGCTTCTTTCCTGAAGGATTAATGCTTGTGGAAACCATCAGAAATCTTCTCTTTCTCTCTCTCTCTCTTTCTCACTTTGCCTGTTCTTGTCATCACAATTCCTCCATGTCACGTAAAATATACATAGTTTACACAAGGATTATTTATGATGTTTTGTGTACAAAATACTTCCTCTCAAGGGGATGAACGAGGTAGCCGGTAGCGAACTACCAACTACCCATCAAGTTTTCAAATGTCTCGTTTCCCTTTCCACATTCCTACAAACTAAAACCAGGTGTAGGATACATTATCATCATCATCATCATCATCCAATATTTAATGGGAACAGTTTTTACATCCGCTCTACTCTTCCTCTCCCTTTTCCATAGCTTCCAAAAAGTTTACTTTTGTAGAGTCTCAGCACAAAAACAAAAACAAATAATCATAAATCCAAGTCAGACACGGCGGCTCTTTGTTAGTGGAGTGAAAATGTTGAGGCATCGCACAAAACTTTACATGCCTCTCTGCTCTGCCTGTCACTCATCATAATCAGAAGCATAAGAAGAGCAAGGAGAGAGTGAGAGAGCAGAGGTAGCAGAAAACAGGAAAGGATCTGGACTGGATTGAATAGAGTTTTCATTTTATGCAACCTAACCAAAACATTAGACCAGACCTTCATCCTCTTCTGAGTTAAAAAGATACAAAGACAAAACATTTTTTGAGAGTTGCTTCCTTTGCTAAAAAAATATTGAACAAACTTACATAATATTTACTCTCTGTGCCTGTGTGTATATATCTGTACATATTATATATATTGAGTCGCTAAAGTTGAGTGAATGAATCATATTAAAAAGATTGTAGCAAGTATTGAAAAAATATGGTATTTTGGTAAAGTGAAAAGTTTTGCTTTTCGTCTTTTGCTCCCAAGCGATGCTCCTCCGGCGATAAGATATGAAGAGGGAGAAATTGTTGAATGCAGGTGCTATCGCTACGCTACCATATTATCTTGATTCGCATGGGACAAAAAAATTTTCTGCTCCCCAAGCGATGCTCCTCCGGCGATAAGATATGAAGAGGGAGAAATTGTTGAATGCAGGTGCTATCGCTACGCTACCATATTATCTTGATTCGCATGGGACAAAAAAATAAAGCATTAGGTGTACTCAAGATGAGCCGAAATAACAGCGCTCCATGTACAAGAAAGATTTATGAGGTGACACAACACAGCATCCTCTCATGCATAGTTACTTAAGTTTAGTCCCGAGGAAGTCTGGAGTGTAAGGAATGTTGGAAGAAAAAGTATGTCTTGAAATGCTTTTAGGAGGTTGAGGTTAGCAGGGTAACTGTATCAAGGTGCCCCAATACTAGCTCTACTTGTCTGCTGAATTGGGTTAATAGTTGAAAAAGGAGGATTATATATTTGTATAAATAAAAGGATGGTCATAGTTAAACTATATTTTGTTTTGGTTTACAGGGCGACAATAATCAAGAACAAGGGTCAGTGGTTTATGGACGATGGGGAGCTGACAAAGACACTTTGTCCTGAGACAGATTTCGGACCGGATGAGAGTGAGACGGGTGAGCCTTGCTGTGCTTGTGATGAAGCGAAATACGAAGTAGGTCAATGGAAACATTAGCCCATTTAAAAAAAACTAATAAAGTGCAGCTTGACTTCAATAAATGGAAATGACATGTTAAAGAATAAAAAGGGGACTGAGAATATATTTTTTGAATGAAAAGAATCACGTTGGAAATGTTTAAATTTGCTCCAAAGAATAAAAAAAATATGATTCTACGGAAGAAGAAGAAGGAGACATTTGGATCTATGAATGAGAGCAATTTGAGATGTTGAAATGTGATATGTTTATTTGCTCACTTTTTCAAGGGAGAAAGTAAATGTGAGAGTCAAGATGAAAGGAAAGCGGAAAGGGAGAATTGATTGACAAGTCTATTAATCTCTCATTTTCCTCTTGTCTTCTTTTACAAAGTTAACAAGAACGTTTTGGTCTTCTTTGTTCAGATTGAGTTTTGGATGTGTATGTTGGTGGTCTCACTTTTCTTTGTGTTTACACACTGTTTATTTTTCCTGTTCAGTTGACATTCGAAGGATTGTGGTCGGTCCTGACTCACCCCAAAGACTATCCTGGAAATGCTTGGAGTGCTCACTTTAGTGACATCGTGGGTGCTTCCCACTCACCAACTTTCCGTTTCTGGAAGAAAGACGGGATTGCATCTGAAGGACTCAAACAGTTTGCTGAGTTTGGAGACTCGAAGGATCTTGAAAGTGAGCTTAAAGCTGAGGTTTGTCTTTTCTCTTTCGTATCAATCTCTCTTTTTCTTTCTCTCTTCTTCATTTTTACTTTGTGTCCCTTTCTCTCCTCTCCAGCTTGTACAGTATAAACCTAAAGCTCTTTGTTTACTCTCCATTGCATTTACGAATTTGTCAAAATAAAGCTCAGCTTTTTCATGCTTGTCAACTTACAACAAAACTAAAAATATACACATCTTTTATGCTTACCCCAATTGTCCAGCTTGTATATTTGGACGTGGCACATTTGTGCTTTCCCTTTTATAGCTTACCTTGAACAAAGGAAGAGCTGTAAAAAAATTTAAATGTTCCCCGTCAAAGCTATCAGTTGTCAGTTCATAGTTACAATGGCTTTATAAAGAATTGAGTTAAAGCGACAGGTAATTACCAACATCCCAAATTTCCTTGTAGATATGCAAAGCTAAAGTAGTTATCTTTCTGAAGTACATTTTGTTTGTGTAACGTTTTATGATGAGTCATGGTCTGACATGGTGCAGCATTTTCTGACAGACTCTGACTAGAATTGACGTTTTGTTTTACTGTCTTCTCAGCGTTTGTGGCCATAAAAATGATAATCTTCTCTTATTTGTCTCATTAAATGCTCTCCCATTTTACATTCTTTCTTCCTCCTTCTCTCTCTCTCTCTCTATCTATCCACTTACTTTTTATTTATCTACATATATATATATATTGTGGCGGTTGCCAAGAAAAGTGCAACATGATATACTAAAAACGTACTTGTTGTGTCTTTCCTTTCTTTGGGGATTTAACAAACAGAGTGGAAGCATCAGGACCATCATTAAAGCGAGAGGACTCAGACATCCCAACGTTTACGGACACAAAACTTTTGCTGTCTTCCGTGCCGACAAAGACCATAACCTAATTTCTCTTGTGTCCAAAATCGGTAAGTATTGTTTTGTACCACATATTTTTTTGTCGTCCTCATCCTGTTACGATAGTAGAAAGTAGCATAGATATATATATATCTCTTTGAAAAAAAGGAAGAGAGACAATGGTAATGCAAGACAAGGGAATGTTTCGGCAAAGGAAAAAGAAAGAAAGTCGGGTTTTTATTGCATAATAGCGTGCACAACCAAGAGACAACTCTTAAAAACAGGGACATGGTTGATGGTTGCATGCAATTTTTTTAAGAAGTTGAAATAATCTCATTGGCCTTCCAGTCTCATTTTCTGCAAGCTAAACAGGAATATACTGGCGAAAACTGGGATGACTAAGAGAAGAGAGATGCAGTGTAAAATGCATAATATGTAGATAAGAAGAGGGGACGAGAAGTGCACTTTAAAATATATGTGGTGAATGTAGAATGCAGCTTACTTTAAAAAAAATAAATGTCTATAGGGTGGTTGAGTTGTTGCTAATATTTTCTGACTCACCGTTGTTACCATTTTATTTTCTCTGCAGCTATCCAGACAAAACCAACATAATATTTTGTCAAGAGCTAAAGAAACTATTTGAATGATAAGATGACAATGATTTATATATCTTTTGAGAGTGTAAACATTTCTTTGAATTGCTCAAGAATAGATGGTGGACGGTCGCCTTAGAATCACTTTTGTTTTCAGTTTGCATCATTGAGATAATATGGAGTTTACTTTTCTGTTTGGAGAACCCTTTCAGTTTGCTATTTTCCCTGTTTTTTGTGTCATTTCACTCAACGTCACTGTTCTTAATGACTTGCCTTAATTTCATTAAAGAGAGGAAAAAATGGGAAGAAAAAAAGTTTCTCTTTGTTAAGATCATGGCAACTGTCCCAGAAAAAAAATCGCGTCTCCTTTTTTCCATAGTGAGAGGAAATTATGTTGTGCAAAATGTTCTTTATGTGTTTGTAGCTGATGCTTGTTTAGGGGAGAAAAACAAAGGGACAAACTTGAGTCAAGTTTAAATTTTTTAGGAAGCTCGTAAAAAATTAAAATCTTTGAATATTACAGGGGACATTGAGATGGGGCTATAAAAAAGGAATGTATCTGTCACATTTTATGGGAGTTTCATTCAGCAAGCTGAATATTTTAATGGAGTCATAAAAAGGGAAATAAAAATTGAGCCTAGAGTTTCGGATAGAGTTTATTTGAAGGAAGAACCCACTTTTANTGAGCCTAGAGTTTCGGATAGAGTTTATTTGAAGAAAGAACCCACTTTTATTTAGCAAGAGCTTGTAATTTAGTCAAGTACTGACGTTTAATATCTATTTTTTCCCTTGTGTACAGCTCCATCACCGGACTGGTTTGTTGGCGTCTCTGGACTCAACCTTTGCACGAAGAACTGCACATGGCTCACCAACAAAGTACTTCCTTTGTATCCATGGGATGCTGGAACAGATAATGGGATTACGTATTTGGTAAATTTTTTAAACGTGTCCTTCTCAAATTTCATTCCGAAACGGTATTAGAATATGACCTCCCACTTTATTTTCATAAAGTCACCCAAGGAAACAACAATACCGAGGGATAGAATACATGGGATTACGTGGCAGGAAGATGACCGTAGTCCATTTTTTGATTCGAGTGGCAACATGGTGAAGCCTTTTGCCCGTCTCCGCATTTCCAAGCAACGCTCATATGAAAAATCTTGTCCGGAGCATATGGAAAAGAATGGGATGGGATTGGGACGAGGTGGTAATGGGGACTATGATGAGGATGTGTATGATGACTTTGATGATCGTGACAGACGTAAATGTTGTTTTTTAAAATCATATTTAATTCTATTTTTTTTAAATAAAAATTACTTTTATTTTATGGGGCTTAGTTACTTTGTACTCTTTTTTTGTAATACAGCTGAATGCGAAATGACACCATGGTCAATGTGGAGCGCTTGCAATACTGCTGCTTCCTGTGGACCCGGAATTGAGAAAAGTTATAGGAACTACAAGAACGAAGCGAAAGCAATTGACTTGGGTTGTAACCGTCAGAGGACTCGGGAAAGGCAGTGTGACGTTCCATGCAGGTATAAGATCAAAAATAAGCTTTCATCATGTTTTTTTCTTCTGATGTACGTAAGCAAAGTGCCGCTGAGTATATATTTTTGTTGACTTTAAAAAAGCTCCTCCAGCAACTACGATGGCTATCCTCGGTCTGGATACAGAGGTGGTAAGACTCCTCAATATCCGGTGGAACAGGGAATGGATCCTTGTGCCGTTACTGACTTTCGTCCATGGGGAGGTTGCTCCGTTACTTGTGGTCAAGGGTTAAAACGTCGCTACCGTGAATTCTTACATCTAAACATGGCTCAATCCCATGGTTGTGATAGTAATTTGTTGGTGGATACCAAGCCATGTTTTGGAACCTTCCCTAATTGTATGGATCCTCAAGAGTGTATGAAAATTGAGAGATTTAGCATTTTTATTACTATTGCTTAATTTTATTAGGGGATGAGTTCAATATGAAATAATTTAATTGGAAGATTCGACCTGAATGCGAAACTTCGGATTGGAAAGAATGGGGCCCTTGTAATGCCACCTGCGGTAAAGGAATTCAAAGCCGAAGTCGCGTATATTCGCATCCTCCACCTCATACTGATTGTCGGATGGGTTTAACTGAATATCAGTCCTGCGAAGGAACTGAATGCACCCCTCAAGGTTAGTCTTTACAAACTACCACTTTTTCGCTTCTTTTAAGATTATACAGTTCAATTTTTCCCATGGAAACAGAGATGTGTACGCAACCCGTTGACACTATAAGATGCCAAAATAGCTACACAAAATGGCACTATGACGTGGGATCCCAAACCTGTAAAAAGTTTTCATATGGAGGCTGCGGCGGCACCCAAAATATTTTTGAAAGCAAGGAGGATTGTGAAGATACATGTGGCTCAATAACGGAGCTACCTTCGGATTCCTTGCCAGGCTATCACCATCGTCATCAAGTGACCTCCCCCTCCTTGTCATCTGGATATGGAATGAGCTCATTCACCGGTCACGTTGGGAAGCCTGTGTATCACCAAAATCAAAACCAACACCAAAATCAAAACCAAAATCAACACCAACCAACCTCCAGTCGATATCATCATCAACATCATCAGCATAACTCTCCTTACTCATCCTCCTACCAAAACTATGGACCAGTAGGGGAACGAAGTGGGCATCAATCGTCCTTATCCACGTTATCATCCTCGTTAGCATCATCATCGTCAAACTCATATAGTAGTTATGGACCACCTCTCGACTGTGTAGTGAGTGAGTGGACCCAATGGTCCCAATGTAGTGTCACTTGTGGACGAGGTCACAAGTACAGAACTCGTTTTATTAAGGTGATTTATTTAATTTACAATTTATAAAGCAACATTTAACATTAACAAAAAATTCATCTCATATGCCAACAAATATTCACAGGTTCCCAGTCAAAATGGCGGAGCTCAATGTCCCAATTTGGAACACAAACGGAAGTGCAAAGGGACGCAGTGTTCTCCCAATCATCCCTACAGATATCATCACCATCAGGCGCCTAGCTATGATGGCTAAATAAACCATATGCTACTGACATACTTAGGTACATACACATACTTACAATCGCAAATCTAATGAAAAAATAATCTTAATTTCTTTAGACAGGTATAGACTAAAAAGCTTCCTTATAATTATTAGTATATGATTTACTTACAACTAGCAATAATTGTTAGGATCATGCTATATGTCTATAAAAATGTACATGCCTATTTTAACATGAAATCTCTTGTCAAATAAAAATGTAACCAGGAGAAATAATGTTTTGAAGGTTTTTTTCTTCTTCTTGAAATCGGCTAGCGTGGAGGTGGCAACTAAACGGAAATTAATAGATAAAGATAATAGCTACTTAGCTTTTTTTTAGAACGTACCAACATAACGAGCTATAAATGAACAATGATGTTGGTTGTAAATAGAGTAAATAAAAAAATACTTATATCTTTCAAAATATCAATGAATCGCAATTCAGTTTACTAAATAAATACATTAATTACATACATTTTATTCTCTTTGTGTATATATCAATGCAAATATTTACTTGGTTATGTGAAAGATTATTAAAAAGATTCGTAATTTAAATTATAGTAATGCCGAATCGAAACCAAGTGTAAAAAATGAATTAATAATGAGCATAAAATTCAATTCGATGCTTTTCATTTTTTTTACCATATATTTTTCATCATGTTGGGAGCATGATGAGCACCCACTTTTTATTCATTTGCTTTTCTTACAGAAAAAGGTGCATAAAAGTACAGAGTTTGTTTTTACATCTTCTATGATAACTGTCACCCTTTTCACATCATTGAAAATGTACACAAAATTTGTTTTTATCATTTTCATGATAATCATCAAAAAGTATTATTACATACATTCCATCAACCATATAAACCGAAATCGATGAGTTGATGCTAAAACGTAATTTTTTGAGTAGATTTTTTCTTCTTCTTCATACAATTAAAGTACACATGTATTTATTTTTTTGACATCCATGAGCAAATATGGCTATCTCGGCAGCAGTTGAATATAAGATCGAACAAAAAGTATGATGTATATATATATATGATGACTCAGTTTTTTTCTTCTTGCAAACACAGATAGAAAATATGTTGATAAAAAATTTAAAATGCACCCAAATTCCAGTTTGCTGATATTCTTAGCTGTAAGTTGGAATTTGGAAAAGTTAAAATTGAGTACATTGGCAAGAAGGTGGTTTGCTACAACATAAAAAAAGAGAATGAAGAAAGATGAGAGTGGATGGACACATTTTTAATTATAGATAATAAACATACTTATAGTAATTAATTCCTACTTAGACACATCAATACAAGTAAATTTGGCAAACAATTTAAATCTAGTTTTAAATATTTTGTTGATTGGTTGGAAGGTTGGGTTTTCTTATCACTAATTTAATATTTATTTCCAATCATATACAAGCATAGCACCGCCACATTCCAAATCCATGTTGGTTTTAACATCTTAAAGCACATAAGTACATTCACTCATCTTCTTACTTTCTCCAGGCATATAATTCATCTTTACATCGTTAGTTAATTTTAACTCGATTGCCACATAAGTACTTAGCTAGCGTTTAAATCTTGTGTAAAAATTGTATATTTTAGAGCATATCTCCCCGACTTCATACATAACTACATCATTCCTTTTTCAGATCAAGATTGCAGCCATTTGGTTGCCATGGTAACTTTAACTTTCTTCTCTATATCCTAAATGGAAAATGTGTGTTCCTATAGGCGGTGTAAATCATTGTATCATTAAATCCTCCAATCTCCATTGAAAGTGAGAGGACTTGTTTCTATTTTCTATGGATAATAAGTATATCTGCATGCATTTGTATTGTATTTGTGCAAAGTATTACCGTCGACTCATCATATATTGCATTAAATTGTTATACAGTTTGCCATTAAACATTTATTTAGAGATGATGGGGAAAATTTCTCATCGTGGCATAACATTTCTCTACATAACTGATTAAGCTATAGCTAAAAGAATCATAGAGACGGGCATGCAAACTCTATGCTATTACCTAAGTTACAATCCATGGTTTTATAACTGTTCTGCTCTAGTTCGCTTCCCTAATTTAATTTCATTGTTGACGATCATCAAAGATATTTTTAATATAATATATACATAACTAAGTACTCATATGTCACGCGTGATTTGGAAATACTTAGGATTAGCATGACTCAGTATTTTAAAAGGGACTAGAAAGTAGTGTACAAATTAGCTGCAACAATGCATTCATCTCCATCCTCCTCATTATTTTTCGGTAGCTCAGTTCTACCTCTCCTATATGATACGAGTATATTTGCTTATATTTTTCATGTTCAAAAAGGTACGACGTCGTGATGGTACATAAATATTCAAAATATACTAATACAAGTTTTTTTTTAAATCTACATTTTCTTTTCTGTGTCCACGTACCTATAGAGCTTACATAATTTGACATTGTATTCTGCACAAGTCTATAATGTGACCATTTTGTTGATCACCCCTACAATAAGAATAATGTTGACCTAAATCTTGCTAAAAGTAATGAGTAGTATTAGAGAATATTGGAATCTTGCTTCAAAACTTATGTGTATTTATTTACACAGGTACGGTACAAAACAGTAGTGGTTTGGCTAATTTGGTATAATTTATTTGTGTTGTATCATTTTATCAGGAATCAGGTAATGTTAGTTTGCTTATTTTTTTTACACTTTTCTTTTCCATGGTACTGTACATATCAGATTTAATGGGATAATGAGAATGAGGGTGAAAAGACAAAGTCAAAAAGCATCAGACTCACCGTCGAGTATCAAGTTAACAGTTTAATTATTAAAATTACTTAAGTATTTAAGGAATGAGAAAAAAATTAACACAAAAATTAAGTTTTGAATTAAAAAAAATGCGTTGCAGACACGACTTTTCCTGCAACTCCTAAGGAATATTCGATTTGGTAGGATACAAATATAATAATTATGTTTTAAAATTTGAATTTAGAACTAAGCTTTCCCTTAAAGTTATTACAGCCATCCCGAATGCGATGAGGAGGTTCGAACAGGCTGAATGATCCCTTGAAGTTTGGAGGCACTGCCACGAGCACCCATAGAGCCATTCGGTTTTACAGTTGTGGTTGTAGGTTTTAGCAAATTATCACTAGTAGTTGTTCCAGTCCCCGCAAATGAAGAAGAAGATGATGATGGTCCTTCCTGTGGACTTGTACATGGTGTTCCCACCTTGTGGTACTCTGCAACATTTTCCATGAGCACACAAATGTGAGCCCCAGGTCTTGGCGTTGGGTGAAGTGCTGCGGAGGAGGACGAAATGATTTCCACCTCAGGACTATTATCTTCTACAGTAGTAATAGTGACATTTTGGTCGAGCTAATGTGCTTGGGATGAGTGGAGTCACGGGAGAAGATGGGGAAGCGTGAGGGACAACTGCCACACTGGTCGTCATGATAGCAGATGATGCCTCTGCTGCCGTAGGTGCAGAAGCAGTTCTCTTCACACGAAGGTCCGACTCAATAGAATCATTCACTTCGGTACTATCAGGAACGTCCAAACTTTTGGCTGATGCCCCTATTTGGTGGTTCTCCCACTCCTTTATCGCTCTCCCGGAATTTCAACCGGGAGAAATGAGCAGCAATAGGAACAGTGACTCCGGAACGGGAGCGCGCAAACCTTTCTCTTTTCCTCTTCCCACTGGAATTCACGCTGGATATTGAACCACTGCTAAGAAATTAAAGAAATCACATGGTAAGACAGAAGTATTACGGAGAAGACGCTTAAGAAAGAGACGTTGGGGGGCATCGCATGAAAGAACCTAAAGCCCACTATATAATACACAGCGTTAATATAACCTAACTCATTAAGAAGCTTGAAATGAATGAGTTACCAAGGATCTGTGGTCTGCTGCCTCAATTTCCTGATGGCACTACTGGAATGACTACAGTTGGAACAAACAGAGTCTTCAGATCTCGACCTACCCATAATCTTCGACATGCCTGCATTCCTTGCGGCTTCAATTAAAGTTCCCCACTTTCGCTTTGATATCTCCCTCTTCTGATTTGCCATCTTTGCCAAACGAGCCAATTTATTCTTTGAAGGGGAAAAGAAAAAAAATGGGACAAGGTATTTCATGACATCATAAATTTTCTGATTCACATGACCACTGACCACTCCTATTTTTTGTCTCAGAAAGAGAAAAAAATGTACATAATGTAATTTATACCTAGCTTTCACATGTATGTACCTTTGGTGACTTTTTGTCGTAGTGGACGGCTTCATTCTCTTGAAGTGTATCAAGTTCCATGACATCCGAAAGCAGTGGGGTTGTGTTGGACGGAGGTGCAGGTGTGATGTTGAATCCTTTCATTAGCCGTCTCTCTCTTTGACGATTCTTTTTCCCACCAGAACCTAAACAATTACATTCAACAATCATGCCACTTTGGACACACCATTTCCTTCAAAATAAACATTTTTACGCCGACAACCGAGCATCAATATGTAAATAATTTTTTTCACTGTTTATCAATCTAAATGAATAGGAGAATGAAATGAAGTTAATAACAAGGTTATAAAAATATTTGTGGGCCAATTTTTTTAGCTTTCATTTTCATTCCACTCCACCTCTTCCTCTTTCCCCTATAAAAACACTAGATTATACTGCTCAACTCTTTTGCCAAATAATAAAAGCCACAAAAATGAGAAAAGTAGCGTGACAGGGTCATAAATGAAGGAGAGCTTCCTTTACTCTTGGTTGGCTGGCACTGGGAATTACTTACACATTTGGTGTCACTAAAACCCTACAAAAAAATGTATCCTTCATAGCTCTTCCAACACGAGCCCATATAATCTTCGTTTTACTCGTTTTTTAAACACTGCAAACAATATAAAATGCCTTGTAGGTTTGCCATGTTTGAAAGAAAATGAAGGCCATTTTATATCTACTTGACAACGTCAATAGTAATCCAATCTAACAATATTAGCCTTTTTTTACTCTCTTTAAATACCCACATACACAATATGTTTGTGTGGCCAATGATGATTACAAAAGTAACAACAAAATGGCCATCACCATACACGAGCCTTTTTTTATATCGGCAACCACACAATGTGAATTTTTTTTTGGCCGGAAGCTATCAGGACTGTATGGAGTAGAACATGACAAACTTATGTACACCATCTCTAAAGGGAGCTCCCATTATTTTTCTCTTTGAAAAAACGAAAGCCTTGAATGAATACCTAAGTACATAATATATATATATGTATGTGTATATATGCAAACATATATTTTCAGTTATTCCCTCGGTGTTTGATCTTTATTACAGGACGATCAATGAGGAAAAACGGAAGAGGATTTACAAGATGTCACCGTAAAATGCGGAGGGGGAATTTCCCCAAATAAAATCCTGTCAACTCAACAAAACCAATGGAAAATCGGGTAGTGAGTAAAGAAAGGGTATTTACTACACCAAAGCAATCGAAATTCGAATGTTGCTCTTGGCTTGGGGGGAAAGGATGGGATGACAAAGACTAAAAATCGAAGTATATCTATATCTTCTTATATTTAATTTAACCTTATGGTCGCCAGTACAAAGCAATTTTTCCTTTCTTATGGTGTGTTTCAGTTAAACGAAAACGTTTCATTAAAACATTGTCACATAGTGTTTGAGTTTGATTGAGGTGACACCTTTAATAAAGGAGAGGAAATGCCAATGACTTTTTACGGCGGGGAATTAATAAATTTTGACAATTTCCTTTATCCTTTTAAGCTCCTGTCAATTACGGACGTATAGCACGTTTGTAATTAAATAGTAAAGATATAACTAAAGTTCGGAGCATCAATGTGTATCACATTCCAATTTCTGGAAGGAGATGTGAAGGCAAATCGGGTAAAGAAATGGTACAAAATGCCTTCCATATGAATGTATACCTTGGCCAAGACCGGTGACAGAAGCGGTGTTCATTCCACTATTTTTTAACACTTCCAGTAGCTCACAACGGAAGGCGGAGATGTCCTGCTTGATCTCATTCACGTCATCTTCCGTGACACCTTGATTGTCCGCCTGTCGCTGCTCCGTTGTTACATAGCGGCGAACCAGGTTCCGCATGATATTCTAGAAGAAAATAGTTTAGATCATATGTGCTCAACTCTAAAACTGGATGAACTTTCATTTTGTCGACATGTTTTCCACTGAATGTTTTGTACTAACAGTAAATTGCTTTGTAATAATTTCTAGAACTACTTTACCTGATATCGAAAGTCTCTTTCACTCATTTGCTGGGCTTTACGCTGAAAAATTATTAATCAGCAAATTTATTGCAACCATTTCACTTGAATTTTATAACAAGCGCAAGCACAGAAATTGACTCGGTCGGCTGGAAGCAATGGAAATGGGAAGCTAATTGTTAATAAATTTGCGTTGGCGAGAAAACAAAAGTATGTACGGCAGCTTATAAAGCACACTACACCTCCAAGAAACATGATGCAACCTCTTCCTCCCTATTCACTTTCACCAAATATTTAGCGTTATAATTGATAATGCCATGCGTTTGA